>LBNU01033723.1:8199-53190 GCA_014162995.1 Artemisia annua
AAAAAATGGTGGACAAGAAGGTTGAAGCAGCAAGTAAGCTTGGATTGGGTTTAGTCTAGAGCTCATGGGAGCATAGGTTTAAGATTTTGGTCTGGTTCTCACTTATTTCTATCTTGGATCAACTTGTAAGCCAATTGTCTCACTTTCTTTGCATAATCTGTTGTCTTTAGTTATGATCATTATTAGTTGTTCATTTAAGCTTATTTGATGTTAATTTAGCTTAATCTAGTTTAATTCGTAAGATTAGTGGTTTAAATTTCATGTTTACTTTGAAAACTTTTCATAATCAGTTTATAAGGGGTGTTTGGTTCAAACTGATTTGCTGAGTGCTTGTTGTTAGTTGTGGTATCTTTTGGTCTAGACATCACACCCAGGCTCTAATGATCTCAGTTCAATAATTTCCTTGGTGGTTTTTATAGAAAAAGTCAAAAATATAAGTTTCCATTTGTTATTGCTAAGCTGCTGAGAATTTGATGACTCAAACCCTTTAGTTCAGATTAAAACTAGTTTAGGCTGTGTAATTTCACTTCAATTAGGCATAAAATATCATCAGTAATCAAATTGAATCAATTAAAATTCACCAAAGTCAAAGTTTTCAAGTGATTTCAAAAGTCAATATTACATTTTGTAAAAATGGGACAAAGTTTAATTGAGTGCACAAGCTTTATTTCTGGATGAAATTGAAATATTTTTGCTTCTTTGTAAAGTCTACCGGCTTGTCTATCTAAATCAAAAATAAGTTTGCAGTTTGGAATTGGTTTGGTCACTTGAATTTGATCCCTAAGTGACCTGTTTGACCCATTAACTGCCCTGTACCCAGCCTTTAACCACTCTGACCCATTTTCAAGTAGGCCATAGCTTGTTTAATTGTTAGCCATTTTCTGTGATTCATGTTGATTTGGGAATACAGTAGTGCTAGCTTGTTGAATCTGTAGCTTGTTTGACCTTTAACGCGTATTAGCTCACTCATTTTTGCCCTCCTAGTCACCCCCTAACTGCTTTAGTAACTGCTGAAACAAGTTCAACAGGTACTGAACTTGTTTTAACATCTGATCATGCTTGTGTAATTGTTGTTGTCAATTTGATTGAGTGAGCTTGAGTTTATGGTTGTTTGTGTTTGCTCTTAGCTTTCGCTCTAGTGCTTATTTGTGGCTAGTAGCTTGTGGTTTCTAAACAAAAACTCACTTTTGCACAAAATCTTTACTGTTGGAATTTTGAAGTTTGTTTAAGCTTGATTCAAGTTTTTCTGCAAAAGTTGGTTTGTTAAAGTAGTTTCCATTTGTTGTTTAAACAGTTTGCAAAAGAAAAAAAATGGAAAAAAAATGTGTTGCAAAAATGTGGGGAGCATGGCTCGAACATGGGTCATCAGATAGCATGCATACATAACACCACCCCTCAACACCAACTGCACCCTTGGGATTTTTGTCACAAGTGTTCCACCTTTTATTCTTTTATTACTTATTTAGTCCTTTAAGCCCTTTTTAGCTTATTTTGCTTATTACTTGCTTATTTAGAACTGCTTTTTCTAGCTTTTTATTTTTCTTAGCTTCTTTTTTATATAATAGATTTTTAAAAATAATTTCAGATTTATTTCAATGGTTTTAGTATTTATTTTGATTTAATTAGTGTTTATTAGTTTTTAATTCATATTAATTAGAATTTTAATTAAATTTTTAACTTTCTTTTTTCTAATATTTTCCTTTGTCATTTTGTACGTGTTAAAGTTGTTTTCATCCCCGTAGGACTTGTGTAGATTTATTTCACGTTTTATTTTGCGCGTTGACGTTTATCTTAAATAAACGTCACGTTTGTGTGTTAAATTGCGTTTTAGGATTTCCCGATACCTTCATCATGTTTCCCGTAGCATTTTAGGGCTTCCCTAGTTTTCCATTTTCTTTTGTTCCCTTTAGGTTGATTTATTTTCATTTACGTTAGTTATATTCTACCTTTTCGTTAATTTAACGTATTACAAAACCAAATAACCTTTCTCAACCAAACATACAAGAGTTTAATCTCGATCCTTTCGCGATATCTTCCCATTCACACCTCGTTGGGGTACGACCCGGGAAATCACTTCCCGGTCTCACAAATAAATATCACTTTCACGAGTTTACGAGGTAACCTTTTTCCTAAAAGGTTTACTTGTATTTCTCACGTCTTGTTGTCTCACGATAACATTGACCTCACGTTTGTTGATATTTTGATAAATTGTTTTTGCACACACCAAAACACAACGAATCAGGATCCTGAAGTTGTACCGTATTAAAAGCCGCGGGCAAAAGAGTTTCCTGTCCGTGACTTGAACCGGGTTGTTGACTAGCCAAAAGTGAGCCATCATGTGACTGTGACCCTAGTGTAGAACCTGTAGCAAGAAAAGGACCCCCGTGTACAGTTTGAACCCCTGCCACATGTGAACCATGAACCCCTTGAGAGCATGCTGCTGAACCAGGCATTAAATACGACCCCCTTGTGCTGTTTGAACCCCCCTTGAACGTTTTGAACCCCTGGCTGATGTGAATAAACCCCGCCAGGTTGCTGACCCTCCCCAAAGACAATGGGCTGAAATTGTTGGGCCGTGTTATATGGAGCAAGTTGGGCCTGTGAAGAACTAAATCCAGGAGGAGCCGTGTAGCATGCAAGAGGTTGAATTCCAGTTTGTTTGTTCAAAGTGTTAGAAACACTAAAAGAATTACCACTGGGAGTACCCATCTTGGCCAAAAGACTTTGGAGAGTTGAAACTTCATGCTGAGACAAATTGTTGTAGGATGTATTAGCAACAGTAGAAGGTTTAGTAGCCGAATTACCATGTATTCCATCATGAAGAAACTTGCAATGCACCCCAAATCGACAAAAGCCTTGAGCAAAAAGGAAACAAGGTATATGAACCTTTTCATTAGGTGCCAAAGTACGTCGAGTGGTAGATCGGGAATTAGTCAACAAAACCATAGGTGATGAAGAGCTTGAATCAACAGTGGCATCTTGAGCTCGGGTTTTTTAACGCATTTCCTCGGTAGTGAGCATAGATCGAACCATTTTGAGATCCGGGAAAACCTCGCGATGAGCAATAATTGTAGAGACACTATCATATTTAGCGGGCAATCCTTCCAAAGCGAATGTAACAATATCATCGTTGCTAATAGGTGAGCCCAAACTAGATAATATAGTAGCTATATTCTCAATCTTACGAAAGTAAGCATCAATACTTAAATCACCAAGTTTTATAGTACGTAGTTCCGCCTTCAATGCAATAGAGCGAGAACGCTTATTGTCATTAAAGATGGAAGCAAGCATATCCCATGCCTCCTTGGCCGTTTGAGGGTCTTCATTAACAAGGCGTTGTTGAAGTGTTGGAGACAAAGTGATAAAGATCCAAGAGAGGACGATGGTGTCAATCTTTAACCACTCGGCATCGGGAGCACTGGATGTTGCATCATCCGTAGACTTGCCGAGTAGGTGATCCAAGATGGAGTAGCCTTTGCAAATATGTTTGAGAAAATAAGTCCAAGATGAGTAATTCATCTCTTCAACATCCAACTTAACCGGAACAAGGGTGGGAATGTTATTGATGGTCATGAGCTTGTCGGACAAAAGTATAACCGTTTGTGGGGAATTGCTTCCTGTCATATGGACGTTGGTTGGGTAAATTCAAAGTAGATAATAACTAGGGTTTAATTGAAAGTAGTAGCAGTAAAGCAATGGAACAGTAGCAACAGAATTAAAAGCACAACTTGAAGTCAACTGGTTCTCAAATTATAACCAACGATTGACTAAACACAACCAACTATTAACCAACAGTTAGCAGTCAACTGGTTCTCAAACACTTAACCAACGATTGACCCTGGAAAACAGAAAAGAGAGAAAAAAAAAGAACGACTTAGGGTTTTTTTTTTTTTTTTTTTTTTAGAAAAAAACGACTTAGGGTTTTGATAGGATCGTGAGAGGCTCTGATACCATGTAGGATTGTGTGAATCGATGCCTTCATTAATCATGAAACGAGGTATATAAACCCATACAAGAATGTTCTAGACTCGGGCCTTAGCCCACACAAATATTACATGGACTCAAACACTAACCCATAAACATATACGACTAACAGTAAAAACCTACCTTTTATCATTCTCTTCATCCTTGGCCAAGTGGTGATTGGATATTTGGCTTGTCTCCTACGGTTGTCTTGCTCGTTTTTCCACCAAGATCCAGCTCCTCCACGTAACTTGTAAGCCACAATATTGACTTGCTCTTCTTCCGGAACATCCATGATGTCAAAGAACTTATCAACTTCACACAACCAATCCAACACAGCTTCAAGATGAAGATTCCCAAGAAATTTAGGGGTGCGTTTAGTTTATGGAAAACACCCTTGTTTTCCACAAAATGTTTTGTGAAAAACAAGGAAAACAGAGATCGCGTTCAAATAAGTGTTTTCCAATAAAATTCTATACAAAACACAAAATTCCTATTTTCAAGTTTAATACACAAAACTAGAAAACACTTTTTTTTTTGTTTTCACCTATTTTCCTTTAAAATACCCCCAATATGTTTTCGTCCATTTTTATACATTTTCGTCGGTTTTTATCCGTTTTTGTCTGTTTTTCTCCGTTTTCGTCCGATTTTTACGTTTTCGTCCAATTTTTTACGTTTTCTTCTGATTTTTACGTTTTCATACAACCAATCCAACACAACTTCAATATTGACTTGCTCTTCTTCAGGAATCTCAGCTTTAACACGGTACCTTTGATGCTCACCATTCCCACGATGATTTTCATTCCTCATAGCAAAAACCCTAGGTCCATGATTTCTACCTCTTGGACCTCCAATAAAAACCCCATAAACCCCATATCCTTCCTCATCTGAAGACCCAAATTCTTCTTGTCTCCAAACTTGTTTAGGAGATTGGTTACGCTCGTGATTCTCATAAAATTCATCATAGTTAATACGAAATTTATGATTACCATGTACGTTACCCTCACGATTTGGATGTTTACCACCACCCCCGATCGCGTCAAGCACAATGGACATACTCGCGAATTTGGATGTGAGATTGTTGATCGCACAATCCATGTCTTCGGTCGACCATCCCACCACCGGTACGGGTTTTTGGTTCTTCTACACCGTTCACTATCTAGGATACTAACAAGCTCTAGATGTTTAATTGACATAGAATCTTCTACACCAATTACCACCAGGATACAAAGTGTCTCTTATGCCAACTATCGCAGGACGCGTGCAAGCAAATTTAGATAAACCCTAATCCAAGGGTGATAAACAAGCCGCACCTTGCGGAATAAAACCCAAACAAGAGAATAACTCTTAAAACACAAAGTTTATTAATAATCAATGATCAAAAGATATCAGTTACAATGATAAGACCCCTGTATTTATAGGAAAACTAATCTTGTAAAACAAGATAACTTAATTATTCTAGAATAAATAAAAATAAGGAAACTAAAAAAATAAAGGTCACGACTTAAACACAAACCTAGTAACTTCAGTAAACTTACTACCCAAAAAAGAAGTAACGCTACTTGTTGAGAAGTAAGGTTACTTGTAAACCACAAGTAACCTCAGTCTAAGTCACGACTAAAGCAAAGAAGGATTACTCCCACTACCAGTAACCTCAGTTTGGTTTATGAGTAGCCTTACTTCTTTCCCTATCAATAAGGGCATCCAAAATAATAGATCCAATAAAATGTTTAAAACTCATAAAATAATTTATGCCTTGCTTCTTTCTAATTTATACAAATGTGACATTAAAAGGTACAAAATATCGGATTTTTTTTTATTATTATTTTTTTTACGCATGCATGTTATGGTTAAACATTTCAATGTAGTTTTTTAAAAGATTTATACACAATAGTAGTAGTATCAAAAGTTTTGTAAGTTGATGATTTGGAATCTAATGAGTTGATAAACATATGAAAAACTTATGCTCAGGCACCTAAGTTGATAGGTTAACAAACAGATCAACGAGTAAATTGCAAAAATCATTTTTGGCCAAACTGCAGGTTCATTCCTTATCCTCTCAAAAGTGCACTCGTCGTCTGTGTTGGGAACTTACAAATATACTCTTGGTCCCTGGCCAAAATTAAATGATTAAATTACCCTCACAGGACCAAAGTGAAAGTGAAAACAAAGAGGGTAATTTAGTAATTTAACTATAGTCAGGGACAAATGTGTACTTGTAAGTTCTTCACATAGACCATAACTGCACATTCCAAAAGATAAAAACTAGACCTGCACTTTGGCCAAACCATAAGGACGAGTTCCGCAATTTACTCTTGATTAAGCTTAAAAGCTTACAAAAAGTTCCATAAACACATTAACGCCCGCAATTAAATAACAGTATAACACCTACCAACAAACCGTCGCTCGAGTCCCTTCGTGTTCATATTTACCTCCAATTTAAAGGTAAAATTACTGATTTATATATCCTTCTTACTAGCTTACGCTATCTCATCCTTATATAATTTTATTTTTTTGCAGTGATTTTGTGAAAAAAAAAAAAATGTCTGGGAATAATCGTCAAAGCAACCGAAAATCAGATAATAATAATAATGATAATAATAAAATCAAACAAACTTATACTTGTTTTCGAGCTGAGGCTGTGCCTTTACCAAAGGTATAATTTTATTTTCTTTACTTTTTTATTAGTCTATTATTAATAGTTAGGGTTGTTAATTACTACTGTATTGCTATTAAGTGGGTGTTTGGCAATGTATTTTAGAGATAAAGTGATTATGTGCATTTACATAGAGCGAAAACACAGCTTTCGAAAGCGCAAATTGCAGAAAAATGTAATTAACTTTATCAATCTGAGTTAAATTCAACGGTTGTTTTTTATTTTTTATTATTTTTTTTTTATTTTTTCCCCCCTTCTCAAATTGAAGTATCGAATTTATTTATTTGTGCAATGTAAGGTTTTTTAATTTTTCGAAAGAGGTTTACGGGTCATAATTTTAGCTAAAATAACTCGTTATGTTCGATAACTTTCAAATCCCGTGGATTAGTTGGCCAGAAGGTCGGAAACGATGGTTACCCCCTTAAAAAAAGAATGAAAGTTTAAGGGTTTTAGCTAAAAACATGACTGGTAACATCTTTCCAAAAGTTGAAAAACATGACATTGCATACAAAATTAAGTTCGATAGCTTAAATTGAGAAAAAAAGCTCGTACCTTTTGTGCGGTTTGCCCCTTTGGAAAAGCACACAATCTTATTATTAGAAGCCCAAACACCCTCTAAATAGGGTCTTTTGAATGTTTACTAGAACAAATATTCTATAAAGTGTTAGTGAAAATGCATTTCGAAATCTTTTTGAAGTTGTAGTTTTGAAAACTTATAATCTGTTTTCCAGTGCTTGTGATTGTGTATATGTTAAGGATGTATTTGGTATTGAGAATTGAAAGTGTTTGTTTTTTGTACATAGTGTTTGGGTGTAGTGAAACTTATTTGTATTATATGATTATACAGAGGTTAAATTCTCTATAATACAAGTAATAGGTTAAGAGTAGCTGCTACGAAACTATCCTAAAAGGTGGGGTTTATCATTACGTTTTGAAAGTGATTATATGACTATGATTATTTAAGGGCGAGAGTTATAATTTGTAAATCAGTTAATGAAAAGTATTTGTTCATATATGCGCCGACTCCGGGCTATCCAAAAAGGGTAGTCGCCATGGGATTAGTCAGCTTGCAATGTCGAGAGTCGGAAACCCATGTTTACCAAAAAAAAAAAAAAAAAAAGTGGTAATTAGTACTTCTGTAATTGTGATAATTTATAGGGGTGTTCGGCATCGTCTTTTCAACGTGATTCTCTCATTTATGAAGTTTTGGTATTGCGAAAATTATTCTGATTAAATATTTATATGATCATATAGAGGTTAAATATTCGATTTTGGTTTCAGTATATGAGTAGTTGCAACCTTAACTGCTATAGATGACTACTTGAGACTTTTGAAACCATGGCTGTTTGGCATTGCAATTTAGAGTTGAGTATCCGATTATTCGGTTTACATGTGGAAGATAATAAATTCATAGTGTTTAGGTATACCGATACTGATTAGGCTGATTTGATTGTTTAATGTTCGAATAATCAATTTTAAAAGATTTTATCGTTTAATTGATGTGATACGATGTTAGGTTACAAGTGATAGATCTCCGTATGGTGCTTCCTGTTCTGAAAAGGATAAGTCGCCACTCAATGAAAAGTCTGCTGTTGAAGACATGTCATCTGGTAATCTAGATTTTAAGGAGACGCCGAATTTATTGGATGATGATTCTATTTCCGAGAAGCTGAAGAATATCAGCCATGAGCCTCAGGAGAATAAGCGATATGATATTTGTTACAAAAGTGCTAGTAAAGCTGTAAAACTAAAACCATCGCTGGCTGTGATAAACAGAGAAAAACGAAATCAACTTAATCGCTCAAAACAAGGGCAAAACATTATTATGTTGAGGCCTGGTATGGTACTCATGAAGGGCTATATATCTCTAAATGATCAGGTAATATTTTGTTTTTAAACAACGGATTATCCTCAAACTTTCACCAAATTGGCTGTAAACTGTTTTATAACTTTTTGTGGATGTAGTTGTACTTAAGTACCCTTTACGCATTGTTTTAATCCCTTGACTACTCTTCTCGCATTGTTTTCATCCCTTAAACTGTCTGATTAGTGTAATTTCGATTACACCAAAACTAGTTTTTAAGCAATTACCGAAAGGTTTCTAATTATAGAAACTGAATGTTGATTCTTGTTTAATCGATAGTCATGATTATATTTCCAGGTTAGTATTGTGAAAAAGTGTAGGGAACTTGGTCTGAGTGATGGAGGTTTTTATCAACCAGCATACCGTGAGGGAACAAAATTACATTTGAAAATGATGTGTCTTGGTAAAAATTGGGATCCTCAAAGCAAGCTTTATAGTGATACAAGACCCATTGATAATGCTAAACCACCTGGTATCCCTGATACATTTAGTGATATGGTGAAAAAAGCAATACGAGACTCAAATGCGTATTTGGAGGAAAAGAATCCAAATGCGTATGCAGGACAACTGATTCCATCCATGTCACCGGATATCTGCATCGTCAATTTTTATACAGAAAGTGGCAAGCTTGGTCTTCATCAGGTTAGAATTCTTCTTCCCATATTGATTAAAACCAATAAAATTTGTTGAGACTTCTCTTATGGTTTTTCACAAGTTTGCACATAATCAAATGTTGGATCGTTCTGACTTATCCATGAATCTTGTCATGTTTTAAAGGGTCTTTTTGCATCAAATAACAATGTAATTGTTTCCTGTTTGGGTGGTTTTGTAACCAGAAACCATAAGAACGAACTTTCTAAGATGCTACGGAGTAATTTTGTTTTTTTAAATAAAAGGATAAAAGTCTTTTTTTACAAAATGACCCAAGAGGGACATTAAACTGTTTTTCAAAGACATTGAAACAACATTTTGTTGCTATTCGATGCAAATAACCATATCAATTTAACAAGAAATTACAGTATGCTTCAATTTCACCAATGGACATGTACTTTCATTAATAATTTATTGCAACATACTTTCTATTGCTTATCAATGGAAGGAATGCGTTTCAGTTAGGACATTGCATTTTGTTAAGAGTTTGCTAAGAAATGTAGAAACTGAAACTGTTGGTATCTTATTTAGGACAAAGATGAAAGCCCAAAGACTTTGAAGCAAGGATTGCCTGTTGTCTCATTCTCGATTGGGGACTCAGCAGAGTTCTTATATGGAGATGATAGGGATATTGATACAGCAGATAAAGTGATATTAGAATCAGGAGACGTGTTGATATTTGGTGGTAAATCAAGACTAGTTTTTCATGGTGTTACATCTATTCTTCCTAAGACCGCTCCCATATCGCTTCAAGAAGCAACTGATATGATCCCAGGTAGATTGAATCTCACTTTTAGANCAAGTGATGGATCTCCGTATGGTGCTTCCTGTTCTGAAAAGGATAAGTCGCCACTCAATGAAAAGTCTGCTGTTGAAGACATGTCATCTGGTAATCTAGATTTTAAGGAGACGCCGAATTTATTGGATGATGATTCTATTTCCGAGAAGCTGAAGAATATCAGCCATGAGCCTCAGGAGAATAAGCGATATGATATTTGTTACAAAAGTGCTAGTAAAGCTGTAAAACTAAAACCATCGCTGGCTGTGATAAACAGAGAAAAACGAAATCAACTTAATCGCTCAAAGCAAGGGCAAAACATTATTATGCTGAGGCCTGGTATGGTACTCATGAAGGGCTATATATCTTTAAATGATCAGGTACTGTTTTGTTTTTAAACAACGGATTATCCTCAAACTTTCACCAAATTGGCTGTAAACTGTTTTATAACTTTTTGTCAGTGTAGTTGTTAACTACCCTTTACACATTGTTTTAATCCCTTAACTACTCTTCTCGCATTGTTTTCATTTCTTATACCGTCTGATTAGTGTAAGTTTGGATTACACCAAAATTAATTTTTAAGCAATTACCGAAAGGTTTCTAATTATATAAACTGAATGTTGATTATTGTTTAATCGATAGTCATGATTATATTTCCAGGTTAGTATTGTGAAAAAGTGTAGGGAACTTGGTCTGAGTGATGGAGGTTTTTATCAACCAGCATACCGTGAGGGAACAAAATTACATTTGAAAATGATGTGTCTTGGTAAAAATTGGGATCCTCAAACCAAGCTTTATAGTGATACAAGACCGAGTGATAATGCTAAACCGCCTGCTATCCCTGATACATTTAGTGATATGGTGAAAAAAGCAATACGAGACTCGAATGCATATTTGGAGGAAAAGAATCCAAATGCGTATGCAGGACAACTAATTCCATCCTTGTCGCCGGATATCTGCATAGTCAATTTTTATACAGAAAGTGGCAAGCTTGGTCTTCATCAGGTTAGAATTCTTCTTCCCATATTGATTAAAACCGATAAAATTTGTTGAGACTTATCTTATGGGTTTTTACAAGTTTGGCACATAATCAAATGTTGGATCGTTCTGACTTATCCATGAATATTGTCATGTTTTAAAGGGTCTTTTTGCATCAAATAACAATGTAATCGTGTCCTGTTTGGGTGGTTTTGTAACCAGAAACCATAAGAACGAACTTTCTAAGATGCTACGGAGTAATTTTGTTTTTTTAAATAAAAGGAAAAAGTATTTTTTTTTTACAAAATGACCCAAGAGGGACATTAAACAGTTTTTCAAAGACATTGAAACAACATTTTGTTGCTATTCGATGCAAATAACCATATCAATTTCACAAGAAATTACAGTATACTTCAATTTCACCAATGGACATGTACTTTCATTAATAATTTATTGCAACATACTTTCTATTGCTTATCAATGGAAGGAATGCGTTTCAGTTAGGACATTGCATTTTGTTAAGAGTTTGCTAAGAAATGTAGAAACTGAAACTGTTGGTATCTTATTTAGGACAAAGATGAAAGCCCAAAGACTTTGAAGCAAGGATTGCCTGTTGTCTCATTCTCGATTGGGGACTCAGCAGAGTTCTTATATGGAGATGATAGGGATATTGATACAGCAGATAAAGTGATATTAGAATCAGGAGACGTGTTGATATTTGGTGGTAAATCAAGACTAGTTTTTCATGGTGTTACATCTATTCTTCCTAAGACCGCTCCCATATCGCTTCAAGAAGCAACTGATATGATCCCAGGTAGATTGAATCTCACTTTTAGAAGGTATTGACCAACATCAGGCTTGTTTGTTTGGCGTTGAATCTGTAATCCAGTGAAGCTTGTTGTTATAGTAGTAGATTTTGGGATCTTGACACGTTTTAAGGGAAGCAAGTTGTATCACTGAATGTTTGCTATGTTTTTATCTGCACATATTTTTGGTTTCTGAAGTCTTATAATGGAATCCAATGTTTGATGTGCTTCATTAAAGTACTTATATCAAATTGTTTGGCATCATGCATTGAATGTGCTGTGTTAATTTGAATCTGAAGCATAAAAAAGGTATTGTTGCAATCACAAGAAGATACAATTAAGCTGAGACATATATTTTGTAAGAGTTTGACAAGATGTTGGACGATCAAATTATGATGATGTTTACCTGATTAGCAACTGTACAGAAAATGGCACTTACTAATCCAAAAGAAACTACACCAAATGATGGACACCTTTAATTGTTCTTAGGCGGAATGATTTCCTAGTGGCGCCGCCAAATGCACGTTACAACACCATCGATGGGTTGCGCCATTTCCTGCATGACTTAACTCACGGCACGTCATTTGCATTATTATTTTTTTAAAGAATAGAAATGTAAACGGGCTTATATACTGTGCCAAGTTGAGTTTTACATTTGATTCTTGGTAATGGTTCTTACTTTATTTAAAACTATATGTGTAAAACGAGTATACTGACAAAAGAGATGCAAGTTACACTTTCTTTCCTTTAAAAAAATAAAATGTTATTGTATTTTTATTTAATGAAAAAAATTTAGTTTGTTTGAAAAATGAAAAAAATGTGGAGCCCAAAAACTGCGAAACTGTACGCAAACGGCTTAAGCAAGGGGGACTATCACTGCACTTTCAAAGTTTTGGGGACCAAACCTGCAATTTGGCCATACCACAGGGACCAAAAATACAATTAACTTTTTATAATTCTAAACAAATATTTGGAAGGTATATCAGTAAGAGAAATGATACATAGACCTAAAAGTGGACCTAAACATATGTGGCATGATCCTGATGGGTTGTAAAATAAGTGGGTCCCTGTCTGCAGCTATCAGGATGATGCCACGTGTTTTTAGGTCCACAATTAGGTCTATTTTTAGGCCTATGTATCATTTCTCTATCAGTAATTTAAAGTTTTAACAGCTCTAACATGTTTTAAAAGCTTCATAAATCAGGTTTTCATTTATGAGCTAACAGCTCCTCAAAAAACTCCTGCCAAACAGGCCCATACTTTAAAAGATGTATTATGCACGCACCAATCTGAGTTAATACGTTATCACGTATCTATATGATCAACATTTTGATTATAATTATATGTCATACATTTTTGTGTACTTAAAACTAAATCCAAGTATTTTACATGTAGGAAAAAATAATAATAATAATAATAAAATAAAAAAAATAAAAAAGGAAAGAAATCAAGGGAATGAAACTAAAAAGATACAAAATGTAAAAACTGAATGTCAAATAAGTTGAAGCTATTAACTTCAGTTTAATATTTGCAACTTACGAATTTATTTTTGTATTTCTCGTACATGACGTTGAGTTACGTATTAGTAAGAATCATGTTTAAAAACAAGATAACATAGAAATAAAAGTACAAGGTGTTACATTTTGAATATTAAAGCCACTCAAAATGTAAATATAAAAAAGAAAAAAGTTACATTTTGAATATTAAAACCACTCAAAATGTAAATATAAAAAAGAAAAAACAAGTAGCTACAAATCACCTTGAAAATAGCAATATAACCATTCTTATTTTTTTCTTTTAGCAAAAGTACTCTTTTTTTTTTTTTTTTAACAAAAGTGATTCTTTCTCTCATGCTCTTCTTCTTCATTTCACTTATCAATGACCACGTATCAAGAGAGCATAAATAAAATTTATACACAACACCATAAAAATGATGCCCCATATTTGTGGGATGCCCACCCCGGGCCGTCGCCGCACCGCCCATTGCCAAGGCCGGGCTTGTCGATCACATAGGTTCTGTCCTTAGACATATCGATGTTGCAACATTTACGCATTTACAGTTAGCAAGTCACAACTCAACAACCGAAACTAAATATTTTTAGTTTTAAATAAGTTGGAGGGGCTATTTTGAACATTTATAATACTTCTGGATCTGTTTGCTATTTTCAGTTACAGTCGGTTAAATCCTTTTAATTTATGATATAAATATCTTCATGCATCGACCTTTTTCATACCTTCAACTCAATTGAAATCCAAAAAAACCTGTAATACAACTCTCGAGCATTTATCCATTTTTTCGATCATGTCATCATCGTCGTCAAGAATAATCGTGTTGAGGAGCACTAATGGACAAGATTTCGTGATAAAAGAACCCGTAGTACAACTCTCGAGCACAATCAAACAAATCATCGAACAAGACCGCTCCAAAACTGTCATTCCAATCAGGGCCGTCTTTGAGGGTGTGCAAGGTGAGCGACCGCACAGGGCCTCAAAATTTTTAGGGGCCCCAAAATTTGTGTTTATATGCATGTGTACGCGTATTTTTTACGAAGAAAAAAGTGTTTAGATGAAAAAAACATCTTAAATGAGTAATATGTTAGAACGTTTAAATAACTAATTGCATTATATCTAATAAACGGTAACACTTTATAAGTTTATATATAACATTCTTTCTCGAAAGGCCTCATTATATAATTTTGTACAGGGCCCTCAAAATTTTTATCAATTCATGGGACGGCCCTGATTCCAATCCCCAGAGTTGACGGACGCACTCTCAAGAAGATCATCGGCTACTGCAACAAACACGTCACTGATAAAGACAACAAGGAAGCTCTGGAAGCATTTGATTACGAGTTTGTTGAATATTTTGATGATCTCACACTGACGCATGTATCATATGTTGCTAAGTATCTGGATATCAAGAGCTTGCAAGAACTTTGTGATGTAGGATTGCGTTTTCGGTTGAGGAGATCTTACAATTTACGTTACGCTAATTGATTACTGTTCATATGTTTGATACATAATGTCGCTTAATTAGTATCTGGATTTACATAGTTTAGTTTGATACATCTTGTATCCTTCAATCAGCAATTGGTTAATTAGTTCGTTGCTATACATCTTGTATTGTCGATCATCATGTAGCTTTGATTTGTATTATGTTTTTACGTATCGAATGAATATAAATTTAATTGATGTTTGAATAACGGTATATGGTCATGTTTTTTATTTTACTTATTATTTATTTATTTATTTTACTTGTTCATTCTGTTCTAACAATGTTCTGATCGATGCTTCAACTTACACGATGTGCTCTAACGATCGATACATTATCACGTACCGCTTCACCAACGAACCGTTTAAAAAAAATCATAATAATAACAATTAATTAACAGTAATATTCCAAAATACAATCAATTAAACTTTAAACCAAATGAGTCTTTTGAAGTTTCGATTAATTCTTTCATGAGACTTTTATCACATAATATACGCAAGCTCACAATAATTCTTTCGATTATGGACGAGAACATTAGAAAATGCAGTGATATGATCACAAGCAAATTAAATCAAGAATTATGTATGTGATCATTCAAACTCATCATCTTTTATTCATATGTAACACATAGATGGAAAACAAATCAAAGACAAACACTCGTTACATGAACTCTACTATCTAACTACTCAATCAAACACTGAAATCTAAACATTCATAGAATTGTAAGCAGAATACACAAAGAACCATCCATCAGACAAGTGTACATAAAGCTGACAAACACTTGATTTCAAGAACACGAGCTGCATCCGCAAGACTAATCAAAGTCGCTTCATCAACATTAACAAACTCAGTATCAAACTCTATTAAAGCGTCCTCATCTTCTTTGTGGCTCACATGCTTACGACAGTAGTCGATGATCTTGGAGAGGATGTTTCCAGTGACATTAGGGATTGTGATGATGGTGGTTTTGACGACTTTTTGTTGTATCATTGGTTTGATGTTTTCCATTAGTTGCACCACAGCTTCTTCGATCTCGAATGATTGACCATCGGAGCTCTTCAAAACGATTGTTTTTGATGACTTTGACATGATTGAAAACAGATTTTTGAATAGATGATTTTTAGTTGTATGTATGAAAATGGTAGATGGATGCATCATGCATAGAAGGTATTTATATACATGTAGTAAAACAGATTTAACTCTATTATATATATACAAAACAGACCCTCTAACTTGTGTGAATACTACAAATAGAACCATTACTTTTAAAGTTTCTTGTATTGTATATATATGTTGAGTTCATGCATGGCTTTAAAATGTTAAAACAGAAAATAACTGAAATTAACTACACATTTATAAAAAAGACCCTGCAGTTTCTGTTAAGTTATAAACTTAATCCAGTTTCTGTTAAGTTATAAAAATTGATGCTACACTTACACGAGTGACGTGTAATCACACTAAAAGGTACTTTGGTTACAAACCTAGCTAACTGATGATTGACTTTTTTTTTTTTTTTTTTTTTTCAGTATTATTTGAAAGGAACTGATTGACTTGTTAGTTAGTCTTCATGACTAAGTTGAGATGACTTGACTTATTTCACGTAAGATTTATTTGTTATGGAAAATTACCGTGTGAACTTCAATGTGAAAAAAATATAGAAGCTTGGTTAACTGTTGACTAGCTAAAATTTTACAATGATTTGTTGATCCTTCAAAATACTTTTTAGTATATGCGAGTGAGTTGCAAAGTTCCAGAGCAAGTGAGAAATTGTAATATGTTTAGTTTTGGTGATTAGGGTTTTAGGGATAACTCTTGGTATTTTTCTGATACCATGCATGTAGAATTATATCATTCTCATTAATCAATAATGAGTACAACTCCAAGTATAAATACATGTAAAATGAGAGTAATGTGGGCAAGAGTAAGGATCCAGTGAGAAGAAAACTTATAATGAGAAGGATGAGAAATAACTATAACAACATATTTGAGATGCGTCGACTTGAATTAGATGCATCTCAATTCATTTAGATGCATCCCAATAAGTTTCAAAAGTAATTTTGAAGTGAAAATGATGCAAAGTAGTACTTACAACAAATTTGACCTGCAGAGGACGAGAAATACATAGGATTTTCCTAACTTGCTAAAATGCATCTAATATATGTATATGCATCTAATTTTTAGTTAGAAAATATATTAGGGTGCATCTAAAAGATTAGGGATGCATCTAATTCAAGTTGATGCATCTCTAATATGTAGTTATAGTTATTTCTCATCCTTCTTATTTTAAAAGTTCTTCTCATTTAATCCTAAGTCATTTGGGCTAAGCCCAATAACAATAAACCGGACAGGCCTAGTGCTAATATCATCTAACATGAATATGTGTAATGATATTGCTTTTCTTTTAATAAAGTAAATAAGAACATAAATAAATCAAACCCGACACATTAAAATTAATAGTATATTTCCCAACGCTAAGCATAGTATTTGTTTCAAAATCGACTTTATCTTGTAATCAAATACTTAATTTATATATTCAACTTTTCAGAAACATCAATTGTTTACTTTTTTACTTGCACAAAAAATTTCAATTTTCTTGCAAACTACATTATATTGTTCAACATATTTTTGCAAACTTGTAATTTGAAGTTTACCTCCTTATATTGTAGCATAAAGTTAAATAACTATCAAAGATAAATAGGTGTGCCGATGATCAGGTTAACTTGATTAAGTACAAAATTCATAAGGGATAGAATGTTGTTTGTTTATAAGTGGTATTTTTTTATCAGCTTGCCCAGGGCATCCGGAAACTCAGAACCGGCCCTGAGCCTTCCATTTTATATCAAACTACAAACGTATCTTTAGGATATATAATTCTCTAGCTTTTCCATCTTATATATCTTTTTATTGTGACACCAAAGTAAAAATAAAAATAAAAAAAATAAAAAAATCAGGATTAAAAGTCTAATAGATGATCGAAATTTCCAAGGAATTGATCCAAAATAGTTAGTCAAGTCTTTTGAGCTTGTATGTAAACACATTTTACATCCTCTTTAAAAAAATTAGTTAATATAAAGAAGTTAGAGGGCCTGTATTGTAAATCTTAAATAGTACTAGGTGCTGTTTGAAACTGTTACTTGTCATGCCATTTTGGCATTATCTCCTTCCTGAATATACATAACTTTAATTTGATTTACTTGGAGGGCCTGTTTTGCACATATCAAATAGTTTAAACCCATGCATTCTGTTACTTCTGTTTTCCATCTGTATGTATATATCTTCACTTCATTCCATGCATGCGTAAACCCCATTTTCATATATCTTCAACACTCAATATTTCATTTTAGTTACAATTTTAATCATGTCAACAATCTATCTCAAGAGCTCTGATGATCAACCTTTCTCGATGGAAGAAGCCGCTGCGAAGCTATCTCTCAAACTCAAAAGAATCATCGAAGTAAAAGACCGCGTCAATTACTTCATCAAAATCGACAATGTGAAAGGCATCATTCTCACAAAGGTGGTCGACTACTGTCGTAATCACATCATCAGTAAGGATGATATAGAAGCTTTGAAATTGTTTGATCAAGAGTTTGTTAGAAATGTGGATGAAGTAAGTATGATGTATTTGATGGATGCTGCTAAGAATCTTGAGATTGAAAGTTTGTATGAATTGTGTTACCCGGCATTAATTGATAAGCTGAAGGCTAAAAAGTTGCATGAGATTGAGGAAATGTTCTACAAAGAAGATTTGGATCAGGTTACTGGTATTTGTCTCCATACTGTTCTTCGTTCACTTGACTTGAGAAAGTGAAATACATGAAACACGCCGGAGTATGTGTGATATCGATGAATTTCTGTGAGAGTTCTTAGATTGTTGCTTAAGACTGTTTCAAGTTCTTGGATTTATGTGTACATGTGATGGATTAATTCTGAAAGGTAGTTAGTTGGTTCAGTTTTTTCTATCAAATTCTTTTTAGATTTCTCTTTTGTCAATTTCTGTATGTGTAAGATGGATTTCTCAGAGGTTCTTAAAAAAATTTAGTTTCAGTTTGCTTTCTGTTTTCACGTATCAATGAATAAGAGATTTCTATTTTGACATGATCATTGTGCTTATTTCCTTGGTGATATTGTTNAAAAATAAAAAAATCAGGATTAAAAGTCTAATAGATGATCGAAATTTCCAAGGAATTGATCCAAAATAGTTAGTCAAGTCTTTTGAGCTTGTATGTAAACACATTTTACATCCTCTTTAAAAAAATTAGTTAATATAAAGAAGTTAGAGGGCCTGTATTGTAAATCTTAAATAGTACTAGGTGCTGTTTGAAACTGTTACTTGTCATGCCATTTTGGCATTATCTCCTTCCTGAATATACATAACTTTAATTTGATTTACTTGGAGGGCCTGTTTTGCACATATCAAATAGTTTAAACCCATGCATTCTGTTACTTCTGTTTTCCATCTGTATGTATATATCTTCACTTCATTCCATGCATGCGTAAACCCCATTTTCATATATCTTCAACACTCAATATTTCATTTTAGTTACAATTTTAATCATGTCAACAATCTATCTCAAGAGCTCTGATGATCAACCTTTCTCGATGGAAGAAGCCGCTGCGAAGCTATCTCTCAAACTCAAAAGAATCATCGAAGTAAAAGACCGCGTCAATTACTTCATCAAAATCGACAATGTGAAAGGCATCATTCTCACAAAGGTGGTCGACTACTGTCGTAATCACATCATCAGTAAGGATGATATAGAAGCTTTGAAATTGTTTGATCAAGAGTTTGTTAGAAATGTGGATGAAGTAAGTATGATGTATTTGATGGATGCTGCTAAGAATCTTGAGATTGAAAGTTTGTATGAATTGTGTTACCCGGCATTAATTGATAAGCTGAAGGCTAAAAAGTTGCATGAGATTGAGGAAATGTTCTACAAAGAAGATTTGGATCAGGTTACTGGTATTTGTCTCCATACTGTTCTTCGTTCACTTGACTTGAGAAAGTGAAATAATGAAACACGCCGGAGTATGTGTGATATCGATGAATTTCTGTGAGAGTTCTTAGATTGTTGCTTAAGACTGTTTCAAGTTCTTGGATTTATGTGTACACGTGATGGATTAATTCTGAAAGGTAGTTAGTTGGTTCAGTTTTTTCTATCAAATTCTTTTTAGATTTCTCTTTTGTCAATTTCTGTATGTGTAAGATGGATTTCTCAGAGGTTCTTAAAAAAATTTAGTTTCAGTTTGCTTTCTGTTTTCACGTATCAATGAATAAGAGATTTCTATTTTGACATGATCATTGTGCTTATTTCCTTGGTGATATTGTTTGAACACCTTAGCTAATTTCACAAATTATATTACAACTGTAAAAATAATTCGGCGTAAAGCATAAAAAATGTGTCTTGTTCTCAAACATTAAGAATTATAATTTAGTCGAGAAGACAATGGGCAATCATATATATCGAATGCTCTTGTTTTTATTACCAAAGAGGCTCAGTATTGAAAGTTTTGATAAAGATCGACAAACAATTAATATTTACAGATTTGACCTGTAAACAAGGAATCAGTATATGTTAAAGTGACTGCACCCTGGCACTTGTGAGTACGACCCAAATTAAGTAAACCAAATAGACCATTGTGCTTGATCAAGTGCTTGTTAAATCTTTGAATTTGTATTTTCGCCTAAAAAATACTTAAAAACAATTAAATCATGTTATTAATATGTTTGGTTCGCAACTTAATTTGGACGGAAAAACAGAACTAGGACCAGGCTAGAAAGAACCAAGACAAACTTGAATCCTCATCAGTTATCGGTTAAAAGTGATTATTTTTTGCCATTTCAAAAGTTGATAAAAAGTTCTTTGAGTTTGAAACAGTTTCAACCAAATCAAAACTACCCTCAAACTGTTTATTAGAATTTTGGTTTTTGTTTGTGTACATATGGTGAATTGTGGTGGTGTTTCAAGCTGCGGTCATGTGTTTGAAACTTTGAATTCTTGTAATTTTGCTATTTTCTTTTAGTGATATTTTTTTTTATTATATATTTGGTGGGAAATCAAGTCTGTTACTATGTAATTCTGTTAGAGTTTTAGTAAATTGATCAACTTCAGGCCATATTTTAAGCTGTGATCCAGTGAAAAGCTCATTTCATCATAAATTTAATTCCCCGATGCATATTTTTGTTAACTATAATTTCATAGGTAAAAAACAACGGGCTAACCTGACCTGTGACCCATCTGACCCGCTTACCAAAATGACTCATTTCGACCCACACCCGATTTGACCCGACCCATTTCGACCTTGTTTGACCCAAAATCCATTTCGACCTGTTACCAAACCTAACCTCGCCATTTTGCCACCTTCACTTGGCATCATACATTCATACATGTTTTTCTAACGGCATACATAGAATAACTTGTTTTCAAAGAATCAAAAAACATGTATTGTTTCTAATCAACAAGATGTTACAATAAAGTAAAGAACATGACGGGCAACAGAAAGACCAGGTTTTTAATGGTAAAGAGGCACATCATTAACTGGGACTAATACAAGCACATCATAAAATTAGTTAGATTTTCGGCTCAACTTTTGTTTTTGATAGCAGTTGTCGAATCCGATCTGGTCTAGCTTGTTTCATCCGGGTTATCGAATGTGTGGATTACTACCATTATTCAAAATAGAAGAGACACACACACACACAAAAATAAAAAATAAAAGTAAAATACAGTAAAATTTAAACTTCAATCAATGCAGCTATTTGTTTTCTGTAATTAATTTCTATCAAATTCGTTTTAGATTTCTCTTTTGTCAATTTCCGTATGTGTAAGATGGATTTCTCAGAGGTTCTTATAAAAATTTAGTTTCAGTTTACTTTCTGTTTTCACGTATATATGAATAAGAGATTTCTATTTTGACATGATCATTGTGTTTATTTTCTTGCTGATATTGTTGGAACACCTTAGCTTATTTCACAAATTATATTACAGTTGTAATAATTAATTCGGCATAAAGCATAAAAAACGTGTCTTGTTCTCAAACAGCAAGAAGTATAATTAAGTCGAGAATTCGATGGGCAATCATATATATTGAATGCTCGGGTTTTTATTACCAAAGAGGCACAGTCTTGAAATAGTTTTGATAAAGACAAACAATATTTACAGATTTGACATGTAAACAAGGAATTAGTACATGTTAAAATGACTAGCTGCATCCTGGCACTTGTGAGTACGGCGCAAATTAAGTAAACCACATAGACCATTGTGCTTGATCAAGTGCTTGTTAAATCTTTGAATTCATATTTTTTCCTAAAAAATACTTAAAAACTATAAAATCATGTTATTAGTATGTTTGGTTCACAACACAATTTGGACTGAATCCTCATGACTAATCCGGTTTTTGATATATTTTTTTTAGAAACTAGTGATATGTGTACGGATAAATTGAACCTCACTTTTAGTAAATTGATCAACTTCAGGCCATATTTTAAGGTGTGATCCTGTGAAAAGCTCGTTTTAGTAGATGTGCATTATAAAAAGTTTAATATGGTTTAGCATTAATTTAAGCCCTGATGCATATTTTCATTAACTATAAATTTCATAGGAAAAAAATAACGGTTAACCTGAGCCGTGACACATCTGTCCCACATACCAAAATGACTCATTTCGACCCAAACCCAGTTTGACCCGACCCATTTTGACCCAAACCCAGTTTGACCCAAAATCTATTTCGACTTACACAACCTAACCTTGCCATTTTGCCACCTTCACTATCATAAAAGAATACAATATAATGTTTGATCTCTTCCATATAAGCATTTAGTGTTTCATCAAGATAAATGTACTTGGCATCATACATTCTTACATTTTTTTAACAGCATACCTAGAATCTTGAGTAGTTTCTATAAAGACAAATAGAAATTAAAGTCCATCGAGATGGAATCAGTGTGTTGAAGCTATTGCAAAACAAGCCATGAGATTGTCTAGTACAAATAAGATAGTTCCTGAGATTTGTTAAATATTTGCATCAAGTTATTAACCTCAAAAGGTGACACAACAGTTGCCCTATTATTACAAACACAAAATATCGAGCTTAGAAATCTTAAATTTCATCTGCTCTTAGGATAAACTGATCTTGACCCGCCCCGAAACTTGAAGTATGACAAAAGTTAAAGTTGAATTTATATGACCAGACCACATAGACCATTGTGTTCAAGTGCTTGTTACATCATTAGATTTGTACAATTTGTCTTCAAAAGCATGATAATGACCACTTAAGAGCTTAGGAATGATAAAAAATTGTGTCGTTAATTTGTTTATTTTTGTAAATTTTGTAAGGATCCACTAAACGTATATGACCCATCAATTATCTTTAGTCTACATGATGAGCATCACGGTTACTAGATGACACGTTGCATTCCAGCAAGGGGTGTGCAAAACTTGATTTGGTCTAAGAAACAGAACTAGGAAGAGACCAAACAAGAGTTAAACACATCATGATAGATTCAGATGTCGGCTATGAGTTACTTATAACGAGTTATTAGTTCATCTTTGTTCATTATGAAACTGTCATCAGTTTTGTCCACACCTTTCCAAAAGTTACTAAACAAAAACTTTAAGTTTAAAGGCTTGTAATAACAATTAATTGGGACTGAAGTCATTAAACTTAGTTAGATTTTCGGCTCAACTTTTGTTTGTGATAGCGGTTGTCGAATCCGATCTGGTCTAGCTTTTTCATCCAGGTTATCGAATGTTTTGTTACTACCCTTATTCAAATAGAAGACAAAAAACAAAGTTAATCAATGCAGCTATTGGTTTTCTGAATTAATTTCTGTAACTAAAGTCCATAGAAGTCTGAACTGCTTCAGTGTGTGGGTAGATCTATGTCTTTTAATCTGATATGCAGGACAGTGTAGCAAGTGATATCAGTTAAAGTTTGCTATCTTTTGACCTGTAAATAATTTTGGTTTTAAAGCCTCATAGAATATCCAATATGCTGCAGTACATAAATATAAACCCTCAGTACTTCCTAACAGAATTAATCAACGAACGCTTAACAACACTTATCAAGAACCTATCAGCCTTTACTGAAATCCATTACACACACTATGAATGTTCTCTTTTTTGCGTGTTTTATTTCTTGCCAAGTGAACGCAGAACCGCGTCGATACAACCTAGCTAATTAACGACTTTGTTAACAACTTTAAGCGGCATGTTTAATACATGTAATTTGCATTAACGTAAAAAGCTTATTGAGATTTTGGTTTTTCACATTTGACCACTGAATGTTGAGTATCGTTTCAGTCTTCATGACTTAACTACTTAATGTAATGTACTTCTTTGGCAAATAAATGAACGTGTATTTATGTTGATAAAAAGTTACCCAAATTAAAATTACAGTTTATAACTTACTATCGAACCTCAATTACATGACCTCATGACTTAATTGATGAAATTGACAGATTATAACAAGCAAAAAAACCACAATTATCACACAAATCAAACTTAACATCTTTTATTCAGTTCATACATTTGATTTTAATTATCTACAATTATGACGATACGCGAAGAAAAAAACATCTAAACCAAATGTTGATTCATTCACGATACAAGATGTATCAAACTAACGACATCAGCATGTAAGTAATCAAATCTAACAACAAACTAAGAACCTTCCAGAACTAACGATAACGGTAACAAGTCAAACACGGGTGTACCAGCGAACTAAGGACCTTCTGAACTAACGACATCATATCAGCAACCAATTATTAAACAAGAATTTACCAATGAACTAAGAACCATCTGAACCAACGATAACAGCAACTAATCTAAGAAGTACTAAGAAGGCCCTCCCGAACACCTTTCCGCAAGCCCTTGATCTATCAGTTCAACCAACATTTCATTCATCGGTTTTAAATCTTTACTATTCAGCATCAGAAGGAGTTCATCAGGTTTTGAAACAGCCAACTTTTCAATCAACGATTCGCGAGACAGATTATACAAACCATCAATCTTGAGATTCTTAGCGGCCTCTACCAGATACAACAGACTCACTTTATCAACATTGTTAACAAGTTCTTGATCAAACAATTTCAGTGCTTCCTTATCAGCGTTGTTATTTGGGACGTGCTTACTGCAATACTCAATTACCTTCGAGAGAGTGATACTGCTGATATTTCTGACCAGATCATCTTTTTGGTCGATTATTGTTTTGAGTTTGAGTGATAGTTTTGCAGCCTCTTCGTCAATCGGGAAAGAATCACCGTCAGAGCTCTTCAAAGAGATTGTGTTTGACATGATGAAGTGAACTAGAACAGATTAGAAAGATTGTGTTTGAAGGTATGAATTGCATGGATTGAAGATAGTTATATACAAACCAATAGAAGAGGGAACTAAAGTCTAACAGAAAATAACAGAAATTTGAAAATATTTAAAATGTGCAATATAGGCCCTCCAAGTTATATCAAACTACAGATGCTACACTTACACGAGTGTTACATATGTGTAATCACACTAAAAGGGACTGATTGACTTGTTATATCATGACTAAGTTGAGATGACTTCATAGAAGCTTGGTTACCTATTCATACACATACTAATTGACTTGTTATGCCATGAGTGAGTTGCAAAGTTCCAGAGCAAGAGAGAAATTGTAATGTGTTTAGTTTGTAACTAATTGTTTAACCTAACTAACTCTATCCAAAATCGACTAAGTTACCTATTCATACACATACTAAAATATCTACAGTTAGAAGTTACAACTAAGATATATATAGACCATTATCTTGACGGTCCAATGACCTTCATTAAGATAGGATGAGGGAAAGTCATACCCGCCTCATTGCCATGAATAGGAAGCTAAGATCTTTACAAACATTTTCAAAACACGATTAAGGGAGTCTTAATACACCTCAGTCTGGTGTAGAAGCCATTACATGTTACCTCTGTTCAAGGGGTAAGACTATTATTTCACCTCTTCATATGCTATAAAGTACAATTGTTTATAAGTTGAAATTTAGAAATAAAGATCATAAACCACCAAATGACCACTTCAACATTTCAGCACTATCGTTTTTCCTCTAGAGCCTGTGATAAAGAAAACACACATGTTCACATTTCAACGAATATATTTAAAATTATATAATAAAGATAATGTTAGGTAATTTACATCTTTCAAGAAGCTCTTTAGCTAATTCTTGCATGGCCAAACTCTCGTCTAAAAGCTCCAAAATTTTATCTGTCTCTTCACAAGCTTTAATCGCCTCCTGTTCCAAGTTTTCTGCTATGGAAATCTGTCGTGCAACAGCCATTGCGACATCTTGCAATGTTTCTCTATCAGCCGGATTTGTAACCACTTGCTGGGATTTTTCATCACCAAAAGTTGCACCCTTGTACTTGTAATGGTTGTCCACCTGCATTTTAGTAGTATTATTTTAATACTATCGGTTAGTAAAAGCCCGTTCATGCCAGATCTTACTAAATAACATTTTCATTTGTCATGTTTTAGTCATTGTGCTTTTCTTTATACATCCATTCATTTAAAGATGATTTTGTTTCCCATTTGGGTCAAAATGTTACTTTTATAAGAGATGATAATTTTGTTTCGGTTAAGTTACCCATGTTTGGTTATTTGCACATTCAAGACATGAAAAGACGGTGTTCTGTCCCATTTGGGTCATTTTTGAACCCGTTAACATTTTTTTCTAACACTATCTACAAATAATTAATAACATTTTGAACATAACGCCCCCCCCCCCCCCCCCCCGCCAAAATATTAAATCGATGTATAGAAATGTTATTATTTATAGACAGTGTAAGAATCTGTATTAAACAAAATGTTAACGGGTTCAAAAATGACCCAAATGGGACAGAACACCATCAATTCATGTCGAGAATGTGCAAATAACCAAACATGCGTAACTTAACCGAAACAATAATACAGGTATAAACTGATAAAAGCGTGAGTAGCTCACCTTCTCGAGTTCTCCTGTCAACACGAGTCTTCTGAGCTTTGAAGTCACGGATGTTTTGAAATTTTCAGGTACATCAAACTTTTGCTGAAATATGTGTAAAATGAAGAAAATCATCTTTACTATGTATAATTGTATATGATTAAGCTATTTATTCTAAATATGCAAAAGAAAGATATAATACTGACATTAATAAAAGTCAAAATCGCATTGATGTCAGGCCCATTTGGATCTACAGTGCAGCAAAGAGCCTCATAAATCATCGCCTCGTAACTGGTATAACAGGATCATAATAAGAATTTGCTTCACAGTAAGTTAGTACACATTTACAAAAGATGATAGTTAGACATACTCAGGGGCTGATTTTCTATCCATTAAGCTGCTAAAAGGCTTAGCCGTATCGCCATACTCAAGGAACAGAACAGCAGATGAAGGTTCAGGAGAATTCACGGGTGGGTTCTCAGCAACTCCTTCTAACATGGGAGTTTTAACTCTATGTTTGCTACTTGATCCAGTACCACCTACAGTCATGTTACGCCATTTGTCCAACAAATATATTCATTAATAAAGATATCAGATCTACATATCTTACATGAAAGGTATATTTAAGCATTGTTTGTCAACCTTTTTATGTGTGTATGTAGATCAAGAATTAAATTCTATGTATCATGAAATTATTGGGTTAATCCCAATCTACTAATTCTACCCATTTAAAGGGTCAAACCCGAAGTCAAAGTCAACCTCTTTAAAAAAGTCAACTCTCAAAATAACTGCCAAATAGCAGTTACAAAATGAAGCGACATGTCTGTTGGTCGAACCATTTCAACACCGAACCAACACATCTTTTAGACGCACCGTTTCATTCATTATAAATAGATAGGATTCTGTAAAACAAATACTAGATGACAGTTTATTATTACAATTTATAAAAAGTTATTTTAGTGTTTATTTCAATTCAATTCTGGTATATTGTGACTTGATTGTTAGACCATAAAGATCCACGTTTGGGCCAACAATTGGTATCAGAGAGGTTTGGATTAAACTAACCATTTCATCATATACCAAGTTTTACTGCTTGAATCGAAGAATAAAAAAAACCCCAGGTCTTGGTAAATTTTCTTTGCAAATATACAACGAACATAATCAGTTCATTCATACAAGGGATAACATCAACATAATTCCCGCCTCGTAATTTATAACTACCGGCATCAAATAGAAGGCACCCCTTATTTTTGCAAAAAAATTAATCATTTTTCATACCGAAACCATACAAGACCCAGATTAAGTGTTTTTAATTATAAAAAAGAACAACACCATTCGATTCAAAAATCAGAAAAACCATACCAACAGATAACACAAAGTCATCAAAGAGGGCATAAATCGATTCTAAAAAACAAGGAACAAACACACCTGTTTCCCGAAGAATCAAAACCAAGCACCCTTGTTTTATTTTGAATCACCACTTACTTCAAAACATACACGGCAGAAGAATCCCACAAGGATCAAATAGGCGTTCGAAACAAGAACACCAACCGTGAAGAGAACAAGGTAAACCAAAGCCAATACACGGCGGTCAACCCATTAGAAGAAGTAGAAGCAGTTTTAGTCTCAACACAAGAGACGCTCTTATTTCTCCAAAGAGATACAAGGAAAAAAAGAGGCGCAATAAGGGATTAGGGTATACACAGAACCAAACATAAGGGCTACGGGGTTTTATATTACCCCTCAGGTTTCAAAAATTACAAAACCACCCTTCCACTTTTATTTCTATTTTTTAGTATATATTAGTATTAGTGATATATATATATTGTATAGATTTGTTTTTTCTTTGATTTAAGTTTTAAAGTATTTTAAGTTTTAAGAGTTTGAAAGTTTTAAGTTTTTTCTTATTTGGTTTATGATAAGAAAGTTTCTAGTTTTAAGATTTTCTAGTTAGGTTTATGATAAGAAACAAAGTTTAAGTTTTATTGGATATAGGATAAGAAATATATAAAGTTTTAAAGATTTAAGTTTTAAGTTTTTTTAGTTTTTTAAAGTTTATAAAGTTTAAAGGTTTTTAAGATTTACATTATTAAGTTTTTTTTAAAAGAATTATAAAGTTATTAACAAAGTTTCAAAAGTTTTATAAGAGTATTATATTATACTCAAGACTTTTTCAAATTAATTATGGGAAAAGAAGACGAACCTAGTAACAGTTCGAACAACGGTATAACCAAGGGGATGGGATCAACACCCTATTTCCAATGCCCCTTGTTGAAGGCAACAAATTATACGATATGGTCAATAAGAATGAAGATCATTTTACAAGCAAATGGTCTATGGGNAACCATATCCGAAGGTGGTTAGTATCACCTTTGTATACTACTGATTCCAACTACTGGATCAATTATCGAAGCACATCTAACGGTAGTTACGATCACCTTTGTATCGTTAGGTTCGGACTCATTTAAACCGTTGGATTAATAATCCAATAGCATTGCATTCATTGCAGTGAAAAGTTTAATTTACTTGATTCTCCTTAACATACTCAATTTATTACCAATTATTCTTTCAAAGTGCACCAAACATATATTTTAATTAAACTAGCAGGATACCACGCTGAACAAAGATAAACAATACCTCCTCACTTTTCATATATAAGCGGCTTAAACTGAATCTGTATTGCACAAAATAATTATCCTTATAACATGGAGCAGAGGACGAATCAATTTATATGTGTTTTATAACGAATGCCACTGCAAATTCTAAGCCACTTTAAGATCAAGTAAAATCTGCAAGCTTCCTGTAAGTATAAGTTTCAATAACAATGGGTTCATATCTAGTGGCGTCATAACCACTATTTCATCAGAGCAGCGGAACAATCTTTTTGATTTTGATTGCGGAAACTATGAAGGAGACGACTTTCATCTACGGGAAATTTGACATGTTTAAAGGGAGTAATTTCTAAAGAGGACAAAAGAATAATAGGAGAGGCATATTTACTCGCAAAGCTTTTTTTTTTTTTTTTTTAACGGCAAATGTATTAGAAAATTAGCAAGGGAAGGAAAGAGCGTTACACGGCAAATCCAATTTAAACATGATTTCCTACCTCTACTAGAAACCCAAGTGTAAGACAAAAGCTTAATGTCACAAAAGAGGAGATCTTTGCTTGGCCTCTTCATGGAGAAAGTCACCTCATTCCTGAATTTCCAAAGGCACCAAATAGTAGTTTGGACAACGATATCAAAAAAATCTTGAGTGCTTGGCTACAATCGGTGCATGGAATAGGGACTTTAACGGGATCGATTGGTTCGATATCCCTTCTAAAGACTTTGTAACTAATCTTTTACGCTAGGCCTCCTAGTGACTCTGGCCTCCTCGTGGCTTAGTAGGTGGTTTGTTTCTTTTTATATATATAATCCCGTGGAAGTAAAAAGGGCACATAGATGGTTCAATAAGAAATGCCAAAAAATATGAGGCTTCAAAATGGGTGGGTGTAACCGTCAGATAACAGAAAAAAAGCAAATGTTCAGTATCCACACTTGGGTGAAAAAGGTCCAACTGGCTCAGCCTGCCATGACTCTTTCAAAGCACATAATAATGTCTTCGGATGATGAAATTGTCTCAGCACTTCAGTTGATTAGCCTCTCTATTGGGCCGCCTGCTTCAGGTCATGGTTTACCTCAGTCTGAGCCAATTGAACCTGAGACTTTTGTGTGCGTTACAAACAGAAACCCATCTGAGTTCAGCACAGAAATTGCAAAGAATTACATGAGAAGTGGTTGAGCCCAGCTTGTAGGGAGCAATCAAGATAGGGATCGATAGGCATGGTTAGATTTGTGGTAATATACGAAAACTATTATGTTAGTTTGGTACTTTGGTTAAGTTGGAATGGTCTGGTGCAACTTTTGTATTTTGTTCTGTGGTCAAGGCAATGGTGGAGGTAGTGGGTCTGCCAATGGTGACCAAGGTAATGGTGGCCGAGACGCTCTTTTGCAAATATGCCAACACGATGATCACCCGCCACTTTTAATATCTGCATCTGATGATAACAATACAACAATATTGATCAACAAAAGTTTAATTTGAAATCAACAACCGCCCACTGACATAGCAATTAGGCCTTTGATGATGATCCAATGAAGACAATGAGTCAAATAAAATTAGCGTCTAAAAAACGTAAAACAAATCCACTTATATGCCATAACAAGACCATCAACAAATAGGAAAACAGCAGCAAAAGCGAATACTAGCAAGTTAATCAGAACCATCACTTTCCTTCCTATTCGATCAAAATTTTAATATATCTGTCTCCTTGTTATTACTTTCCATTTACCGTTAAAAAAATAAGCGTTTTACCAACCAAAGCAAAAAAGATTAAATTACGTATCTAGTGACACAATCTAATCCACACATGTAATCTTTTTTACATGTGTTTTTACACGCATATAAAAAAGATTACAACCATACAGTTTTTTTTAATGCTTCTAGTAACACGATCTGATTATTAAAACATCAAAACACTCTTTTTTTTACAGATGCCAGTGTTAACTATCACATTCTATTGTCATAAATCCACACATGTAGTCATATTGTATCGTGAAATTCAATAGTTAGCATGTAGATCCACGTCACTCGTTATAAGACAGCTAGATTGACTCGATCTGATTACAATCTTTCATATAAGAAGTATAAAATTATAATGTCCTACATAAATTTAAGCATTTTTATACATACAGCAAACTTACATATCTATATCACTTATTTTAATTCCAGATTCAGTTGATCTACTTAAAATATTTCATATAAAAAGTGTAAGAGTATTATGTTAATTATGCATATATCAGTATAGCATGCAACGTAAAGAAGATGAATGAAACTAAACAATAAAAAAGAGGATATATAGACCTTGATGCTACCGGATCGATTAGTGAGGAATTTGTGACTGCTGAGAATGATGTTCCAGCTGCAGGTGTCGTGCGTCATTTCACAGGAGCCGTTNATAAGATTATAATGTCCTACATAAAATTTAAGCATTTTTATACATACAGCAAACTTACATATCTATATCACTTATTTAATTCCAGATTTAGTTGATCTACTTGAAATATTTCATATAAAAAGTGTAAGAGTATTATGTTAATTATGCATATATCAGTATAGCATGCAACGTAAAGAAGATGAATGAAACTAAACAATAAAAAAGAGGATATATAGACCTTGATGCTACCGGATCGATTAGTGAGGAATTTGTGATTGCTGAGAATGATGTTCCAGCTGCAGGTGTCGTGCGTCATTTCACAGGAGCCGTTGTTTTCAGTCTGTTGGATATAGGTTTGCTAGCTAACAATATATACGTACCGAAATAACAAACCCTAATATAGATTTAATTTGGGCTTTGATCATTGGCCTAATTATATACAAGTAGTGTATCTTTTTATATACTTTAAATTTGATATTTTAAAAACATTAAGTTGAGTGAAAACAAAAAAGTAAAAAAAATTAAAATAAAAAAAAAAAAAAAAAAAAAAAAAAAAAAAAGAAAAAAAAAAAAAAAGGCAGAGATTACTTCAAATATGAGTTATTGAATTTGCCATAGTAGTTATAGTAATTTGCCAAGTTTCCAAACAAACACAATTCGTATCATGATCCGAGTTCGAAAACAAAACTTTAAGAAACAAATGCAATCATATAAGAATAAAATTTATGGTAAAAATAATTACTCATAGGTTGGATTTGAGTCATATTTAGTAGTGTTGATAAGCACCTAAAGGAATCGCTAAAGATTCGTATAAGGATTTCAACTAATTAGGAACAAATGGAAAGAAGAATAATTGTTCGAAGCTTTAGTTGATTATCATTGGCGGATTGTAACATAAAGGATGCCATCAGTTACAAGATTGTTACAGTAATGATTGAGAGAAAATGAAGGTTACAATATTAAAAGCTAACTACAAAGGAGGTGACTTGTGCTGTTGATACTGCTAGTAACCTACTTAACTAAATTGTGAGTACGTGTTGATCATGTGTGGCCGTTAAACTGCTGAGATGCAGTGTCCTTTATGAAATAGCTACTTATCAATCGTTTTAATTGCCATCTTGAGACAACTCCCTAAGTTAAAACATATTTATGTAATATCCTATAAGTTTCCTAACAAAGGATTAACAAACACGAATCATAATATGATCCAATCTCGGAAACAACACTTCAAATAAGACAAGTAGCCAACACCATAATTAAGACCCCTTTCAATCAAAATGTTTATTGAATATTTGTAGTCACTTTGTTTCCTCGGCCTTTTTCAGTATGGTAAGATATCATGAAGTTTACAATAAAATGTAAATTACTCATAAGAAATANGCATTCTTAATAGTAAAAGGTTATCAAAGTAATTAGGTCCAACAGTTGGATCACATACTCCAACGGTACAAAATGTATGGAATCACAAACATCCACATCCAAGTCTTATGGTCATGATCCATTTCTTACCATCTCGTATTAGCAATTATGATCTATCACTTTTTGTACACAGCCGTATTAAGCAAATTTCAAACCTTTCTCCAGTATTGCAAAAAGGGATTCGAAAGATATAAATCAACCAACAACGAACAACAATCCTTTCTGTTACTATATTTAACTTCATATAAACTTTATGCCACATTTATCTACAATGAAAACTAACTTAAACATAATGAAAAACTATTAGACTCGTTGATTCAGTTTCTACATTGTAAGAGCAAACAACTTATACATGGGTTTTTATAATGAGTCTCACTGATCCAGTTAATACACTGTTTCTTTGTAGTCACTTTGTTTAATTCGGCCTTATGTATCATGCAAGACATTGAAATTTAGCAAAAAATGTAACTACTCATATATTAGAGCTCTATGCTAGATTTAACATCACTGAGCTCTCTTCTAATAGCTCCTAAACTTTATATGACTCTTTACACGCTTCAGTTACTTCTTGTTCCATTCTTTTTACAGCTGCAACTGTAGGTGAGGTTCTATATTCCTTTGTTTCTTCATGCTGATGGTGGTTCGCATCATTATTGTTTGGTACAACATTATTAATCTTGTATAGCCCGCTGTTCCGCATGTTTAGTTGCAACAAAACAGGTGAATGACTGATGCTAATAAGAAAGGGATAATTCCAAAAATGGCCCAGTTGCCCAATCGTCTTGTTTTTTAGATTTGAAAGTTCCCAAACTGGCCTTTGGACAACTGGACAAGCCAACCAGGGGACGCCAAGTGTCCGTTTTTTAGGGCAACTTTTATTTTTTTTTGGGCAACTTTGGTTTTTTTTGGCAACTTGGTCATTTTTGGAATTATCTCAATAAGAAATAAGGCATGATCATTGACTCATTCATCATACGAACATATAAAACGTTTACACTTATCGATCAACTGAGGAATTTACTAATTCTCAATAAAGAATCATCAATAACCATGGATAGTGAGGAAAATAAAAGTAGCCTGAACACTGCTCCATGTGTGTTGAGTATAAATTAACTATTCATAAATGATCAAAGTCCAAAAATTAGTTCTTAAACACCACCTGAAGTAAAGAATTGCATTAACATATGTCCCATTTGGATCATTAATAGATCGGATCCAAGAAAAGGGGGCTTTTAGGAACTTTCTGTTGGACACTTTTTATAATAGGGTCCTTAAAAATGTTTTATAGGAACAATTAAATTTAAAGTCATATTATAGTGGCTTTAAATAGGACACTTAATAAGGGGATCCTATTAAAATAATTTAGAGGTGACTCTTTTAGTATGGTTCCATTATGATATAACATATAGGACACTTGATATAACGGTCTATTATATTACATCTTATGGGACGCTTTTTCTATTTCGTCTTATTAGATTATAATTTGATATGACGCTTGGTATATGGATCCTATCAAATCTACTTTTATAGGAAGCTTATTTGGCTAGGTATTACTATGATCGAACATAAAAGGTCATTTGAATACAAAGTCCTTACAACTCACTATTAGTATTTTTGTTGTTACAATAGGGGCCGAGCAACTGGTCAAACCCGAACTGAACCAACTAAACCCGAACCGAAAACCAATTTTGAAGAAAACGTGAACCAAGAATCGAATTGAAGTTAACCTAGTGAAAGTGAAACTGAGACTGAACCGATAGTTTAGGTTTTTTTTCTTGGTTTTGACCCGACCGAATGGAAACAAAAAACCATAATTATTTAAAACCAAAAATCAAACTAAATAAGGTCAGTCGGATCGATTCATCCTGGTTTGTCTCGGTTTTTCGGTTCGATTCGACTTTCGGTTGATTTTGCTCCGCCCTAGTTACAATAGTGGCTTAATATATAAGAAGGTTCATGTGCTTTGTCATTGTGTTCAACATGGTTATCATAGTGATATTTTATTCACTTAGGTCACCTTACTTACAAAACATGCTATCTAGATTACTTATAAAGCAAGTCTCTTGCAAACAACGTAATATTCGTGTTTGATAAGTTCAGCAATTTAAACATATATGTTGGATCGATATACTCTGACCAAACTAACTATGTAGCTTGTAAGGGTTTAGTAATCTTAGATAAATCCTAAACTACTAACAATGAAACACTGATATAACTTTGTTAAGTATGCGGAATCTACTTCAACAAAGCTAAGAAGAATAACTTTGAACTTCAACGATTATATTAAAACCAAACCTTGAACCTGCTTATATTACAGATTCACTAACAACCCTAATTGCTAAATATTGAACTTGCATGTATTCGTATTCGTATTCTTATTCTTGTTCGTATATTTATTCGTGTATCTCTAATGCCAACCTAGGGATCCTTTTATAGGCATAAGGAAAACCCTAGTCGGTTTACAATACTTGAACGACAAGTAAACTAATTCTAAACTAATTCTAATCTAAGAATATTCTAGAATTACATAATAATCCTTAAACGTTTTGCATGTTAGTCCTTTATCATAGCAGTCCTTTGATGAGCAGTACTTTGACTTTCTTCATTAAGTAGTACTTTGACTTTCTTTATAAGAGCAGTACTTTGACTTTCAACAGCACTTTGACTTTATAACCCAACAATATACATGTAGTAAGTTAAATGACATAGATACGGTGTTTCATAAGTTTAATAACATGTTAGTGGGGTGAGCAATGGGTCAAACCCGAACCGAACTGTAATACCCCGTAATTTACTTAGTCATTAATTATCACTAAACATGAAATAATGTATTATGAAGGTCTGATTAACCATTTTCATGTTTAAATTTGTTTTACAACTACGAATGATATTCGTAGACTAATTATGTGACGTAACTCACATTTCATGCAAACAACACCGCACGCGTACCAACACTACATTAGTAATGACTTAAGTCCAATGATTAAATTTTTTTTTCGGAGTCAATAACTTTGTTTTTATTTTATTTTTATAAAAACATTCACAAAAATGTATTTTTTTTCATCTTTCTCAAAAACGTCGAACCAAGGTACCGCGACTACTTTTAACGCTTAACAGCCCTATACCGGGCATGGTCTACATTAAAGTAATACATTACGACTTTAATAAAGTTATTTTATATGTCTTGGCATTTTAATTTGCAAGTCACACAATAAACGCGCATAAATTGCATTTTAGCTCACGCGCGCACGGTTTTTGCTAACAATCATTACATTTAGACATGCCTAAACTCTTACCAATACATCCTTAGTACATTAGAATACCATTTTACTACACTATCAATTCAGAACCAATACATTCTGTAGAAACAATACCATGGAACTTTTCATCTTCATTTGAAGGCATACTATACCAGTATGTAACAGACCCTGCATTCTCTATTCATTCACCATTTAAGCACCAAATACCATCTAGTTACATTTCCTTCTCATCTTCCCATCTAAGCCATTCATCCTGCCACCACAATAGCTAAGACAGAATAGATGGAAGGCTTCACTAGGAACCCATAACCTCTCCACCAGCAAGAGCTATACCATCTATGCTACATTTCCATCTATAACAATGGCTTCACATAGATGGGAACACATACCTTGCAGTGAGTACCAACCTTTCCTCCTGTGGGCAATGTATAGTATGGACCAAGTAGGTTCATCTTTCACCCCTCACTATTCCATACTTCATACATTACCCCTCCTTAGCTCACATACCCTTCCAAACAGGAAACCTACTTTATGATAATTGAGTTCACACATCATCACAATACTACAAACTGTCAATGTATTTCCTCCCAAGGCCAAATATCAGAAACAGTTTGTCATATCATAATAATGAGAATCAATTATCAAGATACAAGGCCATCTATTTGAGGAGCTAACAAAGAAATACCTCAAGCTGCTATTGCTTCAGCATATAGGTATTATCTGGTAGAAAACCAATACTGTGCAGATCATCAAATCACATTCTGCACATTTTCTCTTTTTATTGTTGCAGCATAATCCTACAACCAAACACCCCATAAGCTTCCAACTATACTAACCACCACTTATACTATCATTCCATTCATCACATCATCACATACTGCTTCTCCACTTAATCTGTATTCAATCACTCTGAAAATTCACACCCCATTCCTTCTCAGCATCACACACAGCTTTTGACTTTTTCACTTTCAAACTTGCCAATCTTATTTTCACAGTGTCACACAGAATTTTGAATAACTCATTCACCTTTCTTCTTTCATCTCTAAAGATTCTGTTATTTCTTTCTTGCCACACAAGATAAACACAAGCAGCCAAGCATAATCTTCTAATGACACTTCCAATTGAATTTCCATTATAGCACTCACTGAACTTTCCAATCACCCCTTCCCAGTTATTGCAATTATCAGCCATCTTGATCTTCAACATAACATTTTCCCATAATTCTTTTGCAAAAGGACAATTGAAAAACAAATGATCATGAGAGTCTTCACTATTATTACAGAGAAGGCATACCATTAAATCATAACTTCCCCATTTCTTGATCCTATCTTGAGTTGGTAATTTCATTTGAATTGCTAACCATAGAATAAATGCATGTTTGGGAATGTTCTGTGAAAACCATACCACTTTATGCCACCTAACCATTTCACCATCCTCATGCATATCTCTATAAGTCTGCCTTATTGAGAATTTGCAAACAGAACCATCATTCCTTTTCCACATTAATTTGTCACTAGTGTCAGGATCAAGCTCAATATGTTGTATCTGATTGATCACAGGGTATTTAGCTAACCACTCTGCAGGCCACTGCCTATTTGCACCCATAACAAATTCTTTCACAGTCATCCCAGTCTTGAATCTAGCATTATAAAGATCTCTATACGTAATGAAATTACTCAGAGCACCTTCATTTGACAAAGAATCAAACCACATAGAAGTTTTAGCCCCATCTCCAAGCTTAACAATCATATGTTCTCTAACCTCATTTCTCATTCTAATAATATTCTTCCAACCCCAGCTATCATTAGATTCTTCATTAATTTCCCAAATACTCCTTCCTTTAAGCTTATATGTATTGATCCATCTCACCCATAGAGAATTTTTATCAACAGCCACATGCCATAGATGCTTTACAATCATAGCCCTATTCCATACTAGTAAATCTTTCAGACCAAGACCTCCTTTGCTTTTAGATCTACACAATTTCTTCCATGTAATTCTAGCTCTGCCATTTGCTTTATCACCTTGATTCCAAAGGAAACCTTTGAGAATGCTGTTAATATCTTCAATTACATCTTTAGGGAGAAGAAAAATTGTAGCCCAGTACACATGAATAGATTCTAAAACTGATGCTACCAATTGTAGTCTTCCTGCATATGACAAACACTTATTTTTCCAATTTAACACCCTACTCCTCAACTTATCTATTAATCTTTTGCATTCTTTTACACCAATTCGTTTAGTAATCAAAGGTACCCCAAGATACTTCACTGGCAATTACTCCACTCTAAATGGAACTACACTTAACAGCTCTTGTTGTTCTTCTAATTTCACACTCCCAAAGATAACTGTACTTTTATTGTAGTTTGGTAGCAAACCAGAAACACTTCCAAACTCTTCTATAACTTCCTTAATAATCTGTACAGAGTGTTTATCACCATGACAGAACATCAAAAAATCATCTGCAAAACAAATATGAGTGATCTTCAACTTTTTACAACCAAAGTGGTATTGAAATATTCTACTCCCTTCAACCTTCCTTATCATGAGCAAATTGAGAATCTCCATTACTAGAGTGAAAAGATAAGGAGACATAGGATCTCCTTGTCTTAATCCTCTACCACCTTTAAAATATCCACACATTTCCCCATTAATATTAATTGAAAAGGCTGTAGTAGTAACACAGTTCATAATCCACTGTATCATCTTCTCATGGAACCCAAATCCCTTCAGAATGTTTCCTAAGAAGCTCCAATTCACAGTATTCATAGGCTTTTTGTAGATCTATTTTCATAGCAACCCTTTTAGGACCATCTTTCCTTCCATACCCCTTCAATAATTCTTGTGAAATCAGTACATTGTCTTGAATCTGTCTACTAGGAATAAAAGCACTTTGGTTACTGCTCACCAATTTACCCAACTTCTTCTTCATTCTCTCAGTGATTATTTTACTTATGCATTTGTATATGACATTACAGCAAGCTATAGGTCTATAATCAGACACTTTAGCTGCTGTTTCTGTTTTAGGAACCAAAGCAATAAGTGTTGAGTTGATCTCATTCAGAATCTTGCCTTTCTCAAAGAATTCTCTCACAGCTAAACAGACATCTCTTCCAATCGCATCCCAAGCTTTCTTGTAAAACAAAGATGAGAACCCATCTGGCCAGGAGCCTTATTGTTATCAATTAAGAACATAGCTTTCTTTATTTCTGCATCACTAACATCCCTTACCATATATTCTGCTTCATTCTCAGTCAGTTTATTTATGAACAAATTATCTGGATGAGGTAGATTAACCACACTAGTTTGTTGTCCAAAAAATGTGTGAAATGCTTCACAAATTGTTTAGGAACATCTTCACCTTCAAATCTATTTCCCTGCTCATCTTGGACTGCACTAATTCTCCTTTTATGATTTCTGCTTTTCAAAGTTTTATGGAAGAAAGCATTATTTTTGTCACCCAAGCTTAACCACTGAATTTTAGCTTTTTGATACAGAAATTGCTCCTCTGTTTTCAATGCTTCACTATATTTCATCAAGATGCTACTCTCAACTTCTCTAAGCTTCTTATCTTCAGGTGCTTTATCAATCAAAGTTTGAACCTCTTCCAATTCACTTTTTAGCTTTTTTACATTATCAAATATATCCTCATCTTTCCATGCAAGATTCTTCAAAGGCTTCTTCCACATTCTTAACTTTTTAACCAAAGAAAACATATAACAACCAGGCACCCTCTCATCCCAATTATCTTTAATCACTTAAATAAATTCTTTTTTCTCAGCCACATAATTTGCAAACTTAAAGGCTTTTTTCCTAGACTGCATTATATTTGGCATAACCAAAAGAACAGGGCAATGATCTGAGATTATATATGGAAGAAAAATGACATGAGCTTGAGGATACTTACCAACTAATTGCTCAGTACCCATCACTCTATCCAGCTTTTTCAACACACCACTCTGATCTCCAGCTTTAACCTTATACAAATTCTTTGTCCAGGTAAAAAATAATCCAGAGCTTGCAATATCTTCCATTTCAATTCCATTGATGCAGTCCTTGAATTCACACATATCCTTATTCATACTAGAGCTTCCCTTTGAATGTTCACTTGGGTAAGAGTTTAGGCATGTCTAAACTCTTGAATGATGTAATGAGTTGTTTTGTGTGATTAATAAAATATATTCACCTTTGGCACCAAAAAAAAAAAATCATTATATTTAGAACATACCTCAGAGATAGTGGATGAACTTGGTGAAGTAGCTACCATAGCAAGCAGAACAGGTTCTTCTTCACTTTCCATGCTCCAATTAAAGCTTCCAAGACCATCAAAGCTTCCAAGACCATCTCTTGATTCCAAAGCAGCAAATCCTGGTTCCTCATCAAAAGCTGTGCTCCAATCAAATTCTTCCAATACAACCATAGAATAGGTTACTGGTTCATCATCAAATTCAGCACTCCAGTCAACCTCTGATAGATTTTCTTAAGCCACCAAAGCTTTTGGTTTTGGTTCAGTAATAGGAACTTCTCTGATTTCAACCTTGGGTTTTTCAATCATTCTATTTGCCTGATATTTAGCAAACTTGCATTTCCTTGCAAAGTGTCCAGGCCTTTGACAGTTAAAGCACTCAATCTTAGATTTATCAAATGCTATTCCCTGTTTGGTTTTGAAGTCAATACCTCTTCCTGTTTTCTTCATGAACTTCTTGATTCTTACAGTGATCATGGCAACTTGCCATCTTATGTCAATTTCTTCTAGATCATCCTCTTCAATTTTCAACAAATCTTCTTTATAAGTAACAGGTAAAGTGGCTTGTTGAGCAAAGAAGGAACATACAACATCATTAGAATTGATGATGTTTGATGGTGATGAGGTGGTAGTAGTCATGGTTGTGCAAAGGTGCTGTTTATCACCAACAGTACTTTGAACAGGATGAACACTACTTTTAGTGGAAGTACTGCCTCTGTTTTCAGAAGACACAAAAGCAATGTTGTGAGCTTTTGAATTTATTTGACCATTCATCTCATGCTCATACACCTTTAAGTTGTTGTAGGGATCATCAAAGTCCATAGAATCCAAACCAGGTTGTCCTCTGATCATAGTAGCAACCAAATGCCATACAGATGGCAAACTTCTTAGGAACTTCAAGTTTGCATCTTCAACAGATACTTCTGCACCATATAACTATAGCATACTAAGAAGATTTTGGAATATGTCATAGGCAGCATCAAGACCTTCTCTTTCACCAACAGTGAATGTTTCAAACTGTTGCTTCAATAAGTTCCTATGCATCTTATTTGAAGCATCATTACCTCCAAATCTTGTCTTGATAGCAGCCCATAATTGCTTTGCATCCTTAGCATCATGAAACTTAAGTAGGTGACCATCAGGAATAGCAGACAACAGTATGCTGAGAGCCTTGTCTTGATTCCTCTTTGTAGCTGCTGGTAAGGTAGGTTTAGGTGGTTCAGGTTGTCCAGGAACTTTCACAGGTTCTTCAAGAACAACATTACCATTGACAATCACATCCCATAAAGCATGGTCTGTGATAGCAATGTAATGCCTCATCTTCATGCTCCATAGATCGTATTCTCCCTTCTTGATGATAGGAATTCTGAGTGAGGTAATGGATGGGATTGGTGCAGCTTCAGTCGTCATTGTTTAGGGTTTGTTGTAAATTCGGTTTAAAAGGGTTCTTCTTAATCAGAGTCTCCGCACAAGCTCTGATACCACTTGTTGGATCGATATACTCTGACCAAACTAACTATGTAGCTTGTAAGGGTTTAGTAATCTTGGATAAATCCTAAACTACTAACAATGAAACACTGATATAACTTTGTTAAGTATGCAGAATCTACTTCAACAAAGCTAAGAAGAATAACTTTGAACTTCAACGATTATATTAAAACCAAACCTTGAACCTGCTTATATTACAGATTCACTAACAACCCTAATCGCTAAATATTAAACTTGCATGTATTCGTATTCGTATTCGTATTCGTATTCGTATTCTTGTTCGTATATTTATTCGTGTATCTCTAATGCCAACCTAGGGATCCTTTTATAGGCACAAGGAAAAAGAGAGATCAACCGGGTAAACGCTAGGATACACTAAAAAATTGATGGGGATTCAGTTGGGTGAACGGGGTTAGGCACTTCAGCTAAATCAGAAATGTATACGGTAAGCGTAGTTGGTTCAGCGGCATGTAAGGCAGATATTGTACGATGTACCGATTGGGTACAATGTCCATTTATAATAATATTAAATTCTACATTACGATAATTATAAGCTAAATATCCATATGATATATTTAATCAAATAGTGAGTAATTATTGGTTTAAAAGTTGGTTTTTTGTACCAAGTTACGTTTGTACGACTGTACATGTCTTTTGGTACGCTGGACCGGATCTGTTTTGGTTACGCGGGAACCATAAGAGCTTCGGTACGGGATTGTAATGTTGGAACTGCCGAAATAACGATCCGATCGCGATTCCGAAGCGATTCCCGAGACGCGATCGTACCTAACGTTTGGGTACGAACGATCCGGACGTGGACCGGCCGATTCAGCGTTCCATGTTAGATATAAGATGTAAATTGTTAACTAACCAATCCATTTCTAAAACACATCATCTGACACACCATGAATAAGATGTTCCATACAATAGAGGGACAAATGTCACTAAATAGCAACCAACTTATCTCGATATTTCTAATATGCAATTGACATTTTGTCTCGATTTCATATGTTTTATAAATTTGCATAAATGGTTTGATAGTTTTCAGTAGCGACGCAAGAGGTTACCCTGTTGTGCGTCATTTATAAATCAACCTTACAAAGAGGTGGAGATCATCCATCTTCATAAGCTTAGAGACAGTAATTTATTGTTCAGGATATGTTACAAATCCACAAGTACTTTAGAAATATGCTCTGACACAAAACGAGCTTTGGTTTGTGATTCATATTTCGTCATAGAGAAGTAACGAACTTAGAAATTGAGTATCATATTTTAATCCCGTAAAGCGTAACATAATTTGATGGTATTAATAGATTACCAAGCACCATGGATAAAGGATCTTTGACAAATTTAGATCACCAGATAATCAAGTAATAATTAAGTAATGCAATAAACAATCCAATGTATTAAAATTATAAGTATAAGTACGTTGCCCTTTAATAACATCTACTGTCTACGAAATAACAATTTAGCCAAACCCCTATAGAACAATAGCAGTTTTTTCGAATGCTACAACTTTGTTTCCCCAAAATATATAGTAAATATCTAATTTTGTGCCTATATATGCAGGGTCAACTATATAATTCTGTGTTGTGAAAAAGTGGGTCCTCTACTTCTTAGCACAAAACTAGGTGTTGTTTTGGCGTGGAGCATTTAAGGAGTGGTGGGCAGTGAGCATTGACCATTGTAATGCAACTTTAATATCGACCTCATTGGGTCATATTGTCAACAAGGTTAGGTGATCTTATCTTGAAAATTTTATCACAGAAATTGGCCACGTACATTTATTTATCACAACAGCTCACAGATACATAAAGATTCAGTGAATTGAGTAGTACTGTTTATATAGACGTTGATTTAGGACACTGGCTCGGTTTTATAACCCAATTAAGCCCATACTCAGGGCTGTTAAGCGGTTAAAAAGTAGTCGCGGTACTTGGTTCGACGTTTTTTAGAAAGATGAAAAAAAATACATTTTGTGAATGTTTTTATAAAAATAAAATAAAAAACAAAGTTATTGACTCCGAAAAAAATTTAATCATTGGACTTAAGTCAATTACTAATGTAGTGTTGGTACCGTGCGGTGTTGTTTGCATGAAATGTGAGTTACGTACATAATTAGTCTACGAATATCATTCGTAGTTGTAAAACAAATTTTAAACATGAAAGGTTAATTAGACTTCATAATACATTATTTCATGTTTAGTGATAATTAATGACTAAACATGTATAATATAGGTAAAAACAAGAGATAAAATAAATAACAGATAAAATCAAGACCTACTAAAACTAGTATCAAAATCATGTTCAACCCGGTTCCAACGGGTGTACCCTACCTTCGCTCACATCTCTTCCTCATCGTGAGTATCATTGGCGATCAGCTCTACGCATATATGAACCAGACAATCCTGTATGCTGAATATGCAATTTAATTTACTACAACCGATGGATATTAATATTAATTTTCCAAATTGGCATTGTTAAGTTTGTTGCAAGAATCCCTATGGGTTTACGATTATTAGAAAATTGAGAATAGGGCATAGGAGTGCTGGGACCGTAGAAGAAGATACAAAAAGTGTAGGGTTTTAGATGAACAACCGTGCAGTAGGCTTGCAAATTGGGTAATAGATATTAGCCAAGCTACATTATGAGAGAACGTACGGACTAACTTAAATTGAAGAGCCAATGTTCAACAAGTAACGCATTCATGTCAAAGAGAGGAAGGTCTAACTAATTTTCACTCAAGCATTTCATATGCGACTTCTTATATTCATTGCTAAATATTAACAGATTTAATGATTTCGATTGATTGATTTATGTAATTCACGGAATATTGGAGATATTTCTTAGCATGGATTTTGAGGATACAGTAATGAGCCGTAAGATGAGATAGAGATATATAGTTACTACCTGTGTCGGTTGGATGAATTTTTGTATTGTATTTTTTACTATTTGTATAGGG
>LBNU01033723.1:53199-75605 GCA_014162995.1 Artemisia annua
GTAGTTACTCTTAATTTATAGACGCAAGCCCGGGTATAGGCTGGTTACGCGTTTAAAAAGTGTCGCGTCCTTGGTTCGACGTTTTTAGAAAGATGGAAAAAAATACATTTTTGTGAATGTTTTTATAAGAAATAACAATAAAAACAAAGTTGATTGACTTCCGAAAAAATTTAATCATTGGACTTAGTCAATTACTAAATGTAGTGTTGGAGCGTGCGGTGTTGTCTTGCATTGAAATGGTGTATTACGTAATAATTGTCTACGAATATCATTCGTAGTTGTAAAACAAATTTTAAACATGAAAATGGTTAATTAGACTTCATATACATTACTTTCATTGTCTTAAGTGATAATTAATGACTAAGTAAATTTACGGAGTATTACAGTTCGGTTTCGGGTTGACCACTTGCTACCCCCCACTAACATGTTTATTAAACTTTATGAAAACACCGTATCTATGTCATTATAACTTTACCACGATGTCTTTGTTGGTTATAAGAGTCAAAGGTGCTGTTGAAAGTCAAAGTACTGCTCTTATAGAGAAGAAAGTCCACTAGTTACTACTTTAATGAAGAGTCCAAAGTACTGGCTCATAACAGGATTAACTTTATGATAATAGGACTAACATGCGAAAACGTTTAAGGATCTATTTATGTAATTCTAGAATATTCTTGATTAGAATATAGTTAGAATTATATTACTTGTCGTTAGTATTGTAAACCGCTAGGGTTTTCCTGTGTGCCTATAAGGATCCCTTAGGTTGCATTAGAGATACACGCAATAAATATACGAACAAGAATATCGACATAGCGAATCCGAATTCACGACATACGAATACATGCAAGTTTCATATTTACGATTATGGTGTTAGTGAATTCTGTAATATAAGCAGGTTCAGTTGGTTTTAATTATAATCGTTGATAGTCTAATTATTCTTCTTACTTTTGGTTGAAGTGATTCTGCATCTAACAAAGTTGATATCGTGTTTCATTGTTAGTAGTGTTAGGATTTATCCAAGATTACTAAACCCTTACAAGGCACATTTAGTTAGTTTGGTCAGAGTATAAATCCGATCCAACAAGTGGTATCAGAGCTTGGCGGAGACTCTGATTAAGAAACCCTTTAACCGAATTTACAACAAACGCTCTAAACAATGACCGACTGTAAGCTGCACCCGAAATCCCAATCCATTACCTCACTCAGAAATTCCTATCATCAGAAGGAGAATACGATCTAATGGGCATGAAGATGAGCTTACATTGCTACTCACAGACCATGCTTTATGGATGTGATTGTCAATGGTAATGTTTTGCTTGAAGAACTGGAACAAGTTGCCTGGACAACCTGAACCACCTAAACCTAACCTTACCATGCACTACCAAAAGAGGAATCAAGACAAGGCTCTCAGCATACTGTTGTCTGCTATTCCTGATGGTCACCTTACTAAGTTTCATGCATGCTAAAGGGTGCAAAGCCCAATTATGGGCTGCTATCAGACAAGATATTTGGAGTAATGATGCATTCAATAACATGCATAGGGACTTATTGAACGCAACAGTTATGAAAATTCACTGTTGGTGAAAGGAGAACGGTCTTGATGCTGCCTATGAAACATATTCCAAAATCTTCCATTAGTAATACGCTATAGTTATATGGTAGAAGTCACTCTGTTGAGATGCAAACTTGAAGTTCCTAAGAAGTTTGCCATATGTTTTATGGCATTTGTTGCTACTATCAATCAGGAGACAACCTTGGGTTTGGATTCTTACTGGACTTTGAAGATCCCTACACACTTAAAAAGGTGTATGAGCAATGAGATGAATGTCAACAAAAACAAACAGACTCACAACATTTGCTTTGTGCTCTTCTGAAAAACCGAGAAGTACATCCACTAAAATAGTTTACATCCTCTTTTTCCCAAATCTCTCATTTTCTTTATTACGACTTTAATAGAGTTATTTTATATGTCTTGGCATTTTATTTTGCAAGTCACACAATAAACGCGCATAAATTGCATTTTAGCTCACGCGCGCACGGTTTTTGCACCAACCGACCAAGTAAATGACCACGACTCAAACCACTACTCATTATAAGAATAAATTACAGAAAATTCGTCCCTTGTGACTTATCAAAACCGAATTCCCCTTTTATTTCCCATACCATGTGCTTATAATACTCCATATGATGACATAAGTGTAGGTTTTCAACTAATGAGTCCAAGAGAGGTGATCCCCCCCCTTGTCTTGTATATGACGCACCACAAGGACCACCACAAGCCACCAAATAATACCAATCTAGTCTAGGCACCCTTAGTACTCATTTGGTCTTGAATTGGCTTCATATCCACTTTGAACTCTATGTAATACTAACCTAAACTAACTTACTTGCACATTTTAACTCAACACAAAAACTTCTCTTGCTTTCTCTCCTATTTGCCATCGTATCTCACCCAACACACATAAACCAAACATTTTTTCTTAATTAACTTTGAAGATTTGGACACTAGAAGTCTACTTTTGGTGTTTAGAGTCATCACACTAGAGCCTTTGCACAAGATTTGAGTTGTTCTTGCACTAGATTTACTTTTTCTCACAAAAGTTTGTAAGTCTTTATTTTCCTACTTAACTTGTACTTTCTTGTTAATTAAAACATGTAGTTTTGAAAAGTACTAACCGATTTTGCTAAATCACAAGTTAAACTTATGAAACCCTAAGTGTATATGCATACACATACACGAACACACACTGTTAGATCGTTATAGCTCGAGGTTGTTTAGACCTCATATCATCTAGGGTTAACAATAACAATGATAATAACAATATGCAGCGGAATAGAACAAATCAAAGTTATTGACACAAGGTTTTTCACCATCATCACCTCCAATTATATTTGATCAGAATATAACGTGTTACCTAACTGTAACAGGGATCTAAGACATCTCAGATCTTGAAGGTATCGAACAACTAACTCTAGTCTAGGCGTTTACAATGAACCACGCCCTAGACACACACACACACCTTTACAGTAATATTACATTGTGGAAGACTTATGAAAACCCTAATGTCTGGTCCTCCTTTTATAGAATAAGGAGTCCAAGACTTACAAAGGAAGATAACAATAAAGTAAATCGTTTCAACATTTGAGAATATCTTCCAGGATCTTCAACCTTTTGTATATTTCCAGCTTTTGCACTCAGGTCCTTCATGTTTCATTCTTTCTTGTTTTGTATCATCAAATCAATAAACCCAACAATCTTCCCCTATTTGATGATGACAAAACAAACACGTTCTTGTACGAACTTCCCTAGACGAAGTAGAGAAGTTGAGATAATTAAATCTCACCATGAATAAAAACAAACTTGTCTTCCCCTTAAACCATGCCATGCCACCACAATATTTCTTCCCCTTTTTGTTATCAACAAATAGAGAATGAATAAACCGTAGAAACTTCCCCTCGAGTGATGCATGTACATAAAATGATTCTTCAAATCTGTAGGCTTTATATATTGTTGAAGAAAACTAATCATTACCAATTTGATGCTGAAGTAGAAGAAACCAACCTTGTGTCTTATGCCTTGTACTAAATACGACTTCGAACGTATACTTCACGTATAGGGAGACCGCAATCTCTTGACAATAATCACTGAGCACAATAACGTAACTCCTTCAAGTGTTTTGTCAATTCGTAGTCACTTGAACGAACAAACAAGTATCTTTAAACGGTATGTGGACATTTAAGATATGATAAGACAAAACCTTGATAAATTCCATCGCATCATCAAATAAGCAACAAAAACTTCTCATCGCCAATAAGAAAAATAACTTGAGCCTTTAAACATTAACGAACAATAACCAAACCAAACTCCTTATGTGTGTTAACCAATAACCAAACAATCTTCCCGTGTGTGTAAACCAACAAACTCCATATCCAAAACCAATCAAACTGCTCATAAAAGTCCTTGTCAAAATACCATAAAATCATGTATTCTTGAAGCCTCTTGCCCTCAAACAATTAAACTTTGGCAAAACAAAGCTTTCAAGAACCTTTAATGTCGACACAAAACCGAGCAGCAGAGTTACAAATTGAACGAGCAGTAGAGTTATTATCCGAGCAGAGTGTACATAATGCTAGCAGCAGAGTTAATTTATTCTAGCAGCAGAGTAAATACCCGAGCAGTAGAATGAATTTAGCGTAGCAGCAGTTTACTAGCAGTAGAATATTACTAGTAGCAGTAGAGTCAAAAAAAAAAAAACCAATCAGATCATTGTACCCCACGTTAATGTTTATACCACAACAGCATAATGACTCACAATTAAGTGGTACGAGGTTATCAGCAGCATCATCTAAACCAATCCAAATTCACCTCAACCATGCACTATGTGACCCTTTAAATATCCTTGTCCCACAATTAATATGCTATGAGATAAATTGAAATCAGATCCATGTGCTATCAGCAAAACCATTCGTCCCATTAAATAATAACAACCTACGATTTAAACCAGTCCCACACACCGACATTCACTTAATGCACTTCTGACCTTAAAATATTCCACCAATCCACATGGACTTGTCGACAAAGATTGGTACGAGGTAATGCAAAACAATCAGTAGCAACTTGATAACCTTGTAAAAAGTAGACATAATCGACCCACAATGATTTTAAAATAATCAAAGAAAATTGTAGGTGGACCGATTTAGAATAGATTCATATATACTGATTGACCAATAAGGTTTAGAGAATACTTTGTAAGATTTTCAATAAATCTCAAACGCCAATAAAAGTCAACAAAGGGATTTCAACATAGTTACCTTTTAATAACATGTTAACCTTTAACAATTGTACCAGACGCACCATGCTTCAAACACCAAGCAATATTAATTTTCTAAAAACAATTGCAGCAGCAGCATAAAAATACGATACCTTAATATATCAAAGCTGCTTCTTTATCGACAACAAAAACCTTGTAGATCCCTAGATATCACGAGCAACCTGGCTCTGATACCACTTGTTAGATCGTTGTAGCTCGAGGTTGTTTAGACCTCATATAATCTAGGGTTAACAATAACAATGATAATAACAATATGCAGCGGAATAGAACAAATCAAAGTTATTGACACAAGGTTTTTCACCATCATCACCTCCAATTATATTTGATCAGAATATAACGTGTTACCTAACTGTAACAGGGATCTAAGACATCTCAGATCTTGAAGGTATCGAACAACTAACTCTAGTCTAGGCGTTTACAATGAACCACGCCCTAGACACACACACACACCTTTACAGTAATATTACATTGTGGAAGACTTAAATAAAACTAATCCCTGTATTCTCTTTATATAATAGAGAACTAGGGTTACAAAGAATATTTCTAAATAATAAAAAGATCCGTAGTAATCTTTTTCTTGCATATGAAGTTTCATCCTTTGTCACATTAAGTCCCTCTTGTTTTCATTCTTCTTGTTTTGTCTTATCAAATTAATAAACCCAACACACACTCTTTTCAAAATATGTATCACCATGTTATGTTTGTCTTGTTGTGCTTGAAATTATATACTTAGTTAGCTTGCGCTAGATTTGCGACTTGATTAGGGTTCATTACTATATTTTGCTATAATTTGGCGGATGAGATAAACTAGGTTAGTTTGAAGTTGTTGTTTTTTATAGGAATTTATAATATTGACGGGAGAGATTTAGGATTAGTTTGGTGTTGTATTTGCGGCTAAACAAATAGCTTAAAAATCATAAAACGCATTTTTGGACATAGCTGTCCCTTAACAGAAAATCTGGGCAAATGAGCTTATATTTTTCAACAATAGGATAGATAAATAGATAATAGATTTCGTAATGAAAACCTGGCCGCTTGAATCACTAAAAACGGATTTAAAATGAGAAAGTTATGCTATTTTCAATGTTGCGGCGCAAACTATATTTTCATAGAAAACTTCACTAATAGTGAAACTATATTTTCATAGACTATGAGAAGCCTCCAAAATCATTAGAGTCGGAATAGGTAAAAATGGTAAAATAAGGATTTACGAATGGGTCATGCCGAATTTTCGTCAAAAAGTATAACACTTAACCTATTTTATGAAAATAGTCATATTTAAGAATAAATGAGTATTTTTCCATAAATGTGTCAAATTAGTAAGGGTATATTTTTAAAAGTTAACGAATGATGATTTATTTGTAAAACCCGACTAAAAGACGAAAACCGACAAAAAAACAAAATGTTTTCTTTTAACTTAAGAGACGCAAGCACAACGTGTCGTGGTGATACAACACTTTAAAACATTCATTTGCCTTCTCGCATTTCATAATGTCATACTAAGTCAAACCCATACTTAACTAGGTCGCCTTTCGGAGTCGATCCTTTCGTTGTCTGACTTACTCATTACCAGACTACTGTATTACTTGAGGTGAGTCATAGCCCCTCTTTTATCTATTTTGAACTCTTTGGGAGAGATACATGCTCAAACACTTTTACTTACAAGCTTTACTCATTTATCTTAAACATTTTCTCAAATCGATGCAATCACTCTAATTGTTTACCTAAAACATTGGATATCACCCAATTAAAGGATTGGATATCACCCAATCAAAGGATTGTATACAAACATTAGATATCACCTAATTAAAGGATTGGATATCACCCAATCAAAGGATTTTATACAAACATTGGATATCGCCCAATTAAAGGATTGGATATCACCTAATCAAAGGATTTTATACAAACATTGGATATCACCCAATTAAAGGATTGGATATCACCCAATCAAATGATTTTATACTAACATTGGATATCACCCAATTAAAGGTTTGGATATCACCCAATCAAATGATTCTATACTAACATTTGATATCACCCAATTAAAGGATTGGATATCACCCAATCAAAGGATTGTATACAAACATTGGATATCACCCAATAAATTATTTTTAACAAACAAACTATGGGCGTATAACAAAGTAGCTCACTATTTATTTTACTATCATACAAACTCGAAACTCTTTCAATTAACTGTTTTACTTATAAACTCTATGAACTCACCAACCTTTGTGTTGACACTTTTTAGCATGTATTCTCAGGTTTCCTAAGGTGATAACTTACTCTTGGAGGCATGTAGGATACTCATAAACTAAAACACGTATGGTTCTTGTGATTCATGGATCGAATAGTGTAAGTAAACTAGTAGAAGTTAGAGAGAGAAAGAGTAGAAGTTGGGAGCCTTTTAGAGAGAGAAAGAACAAGAGCATATGATTACTAAAATGAAAAGGTCCAACCCTTCCCTTGTGTGGGAAGGGCTATTTATACTTACAAGGTGGATGAATGCCTCTACTAGGCTGTGGAGCGGGCTGACAGAGGGTAAAAGACCCGACCCGACACCACGGATACTAACTAATACTAAACTACGTTCTAACTAATATATTAAATACTACGAGCTACATGATGCTTAAGAATACTTGGGGTGACCGAATCTTCAATCAGAAAAACGTATTCCTAACAATCTCCCCCTAAGGGAGGTCACCCCGGAAATTAAATCTTGAATTCCAGCATTAAGATCTTTGTCGATATCTTTGTAGCTCGCAGTTGTTGATTCTTCAGTGTGAAGAACTTTGTGCTCACATCAACGGACTCTAGATGACTTGTTTGATGAGTAGGATGATCTTTGGCATTGCTTCGTGTTCATCATCCAAATAAGTACCTTCAAGTCATCTTTGAGTAGAAATGTCTCTATTGTGATGTTGTGACTGTCTTTTGTGTTGTCATGCTCATACTTTTCTGGATCATGATCTTCTGTATCAGAGTTGTGGAAGCATAGTTGAAGCCCATTCCATGATCATGATTTCTTTGGATTTGATGTTGAAGTGTGAGCACGAAGTGATGAATCGGCATCTTTTCTGCAATCGGCAACAATCGTCAACTTCTTTGTCTCTGGTGGGTGTACGCCTTTCCTACATGCTCATACATCTTTGTTGAGTGCATCTCCATGGTTGTATAGTTCTGAATACTCCTTTTAGATGTTGGTATGAGCATGTGGAAACTAGAGTGATGGTGGTGATGGCGATAAGATTGGTATGTTGAGCTGCATGAAAATTTGGTTAGTAATAAACATACCAGCACTTATAGGTTCGGACTTCAAGATCGTCAACAGCATAGTGTGAAGACTTTCTCTAATCCTTATCAAGGCCATTCCCAATCGGATACCCTCGAAAGTGCTTTCACTGACATACCGAAGTACATCAACGATTAGGTGAGTCGCTGGAGATCACCCCACGACTGTAGACCATTTTGGAACACCACCGCAACCACTAAGCGTAATCCACGAGAGATTACCGAAGTGACCTGCTGTCAGGGCTGTTTGATGTTGACCCTGGCAGGAGTTTCCACTTAATCATTAGGAAATACATGTGTATATTCGTTCATAAGTGTTCTTGGCAGATTGCTAAGATCTGCGAAGGACTCANGCGTTATCCTTATGCGGAGACTTTTTTTTTTTTTTCTTGGTAGAGGTCTCTTGCTTCAATATCAACCATCTTGCTAAGAGATGAGTATAGTTACACCGGTTTTCCCCGTGAGAATGAAACAAGCTATTTTAAGAGAATTGGGGAGTGGCTAGAAGGTTTAGTTGCCAGTGCGTCACTGGATCCATGACGTCTTGTCTTCAATACCGGTGTTACCTTAGTAACAACCAGTAGCAGATGAGTTGAACCCGGTTTCTGCCCTAAGGTTGAATAATTGGAGGGCTAATTCTTTTAACCCTTTCTCATTTCATTTCCTTTTTAATTCTTCATCCCCTTCAGAGCTTACCGAGACTTCATCACTAGAACCTTGTTGGGTTTGTTCCAGTCCTAGCTCTATCTTAGTCGGCACTCTTCCCTTTTCTCACTTTTCTCCCTTTTTTTCAATCAATCCTAAGGACTTCTATTCTATCTATTGGATTGTCCCTGGGAAGATCCCTCCGGTTCTGGTGGATCATGGGAACTCATACCTAACCTAGCCATCCTTATAACTCCATGTATTAAAGTAAACTGGTCGGTCTTTTGGTATCTTTCCACAATCGCCATGTAACCAAATCATTGAAAATTCTCTCAAAGTGTTTATGATTAAGAAACACATTTTTGCTAACACTTTGAGGGTTTTAGTATTTTCAAATGCTCCCCCTTAACATATGCTCATAGGTTTTTGTTAGAAATTTGCACATGTCGGGGTGAGTTGCACTTTTGAATTGATCCACTCTTAATAGACATATACCCTAGGGACACGTTTACGTTGCTTAGTTAAAGGGATCCATTATCAGCTTTTAGGTGATAACTAGCCCTAATAACTAACTTGAAGTTGTTAACATTCCTTAAAAAGGAAGTTAGACCCATCAAAGTATACATCTAATAAGAGCTTCTCGAAACGGTACTTTCTACTTAGATAAATCCTTTCGAATTCAAACGTTTGTGTTTCATCAATTCATGAGTCAATTCTGAGCCACGCTCAAATGAGATGCCAAAACATTTTATTCATCACAAACCATTTTGCTCCCCCTCAATATGTGCATTGGTTTAATTCAAAAATTAAAAAAAATTAGCACATACGGGAGAGCGTACATTTTAGTCCAAAAGCATCACATTTTATATCAGATTTCATATTTAAATCACATTCTCTCTTCCGATCAAAAAATTTCAAATCATTTGAGATTTTGTGATCCCAATTGATTTAAATGAGTTTAGAAATTATGGGAGAAAATGTGGTCAGATTTTAACATGTACTGATTTTTTGAGACACTTTTTCACTGCTGCTGGTGCACAAAGTTTTTAAAGGTGCAGAAATTTTGAGCAAATACGCTCCCCCTCAATTAATGACCCATTTTCTATTTAAAGAGTTGTAGTCATTAAGTTGAGCGGCAAGGTATTTGTGAAAATTTAAGTCCAATAGCCACCTTGTAAACCACAAAAACTCTCTTGAAGAATCATAAAAGAGAGAGATTTTGGGATGAAAGAAGACTTCTATTCTTTTTCAAGAAATGATGCACTGAAACGTACATTATTTCGAAGTATCCGCACACAGTGAAAGACATAAAAACCACAAACATTCATAATAATAATTACTTAAAGTTCAAAGTTTACATGTTGTACCTATTACATCACCCAAAGTGTTTGAGTAAAATAAGGTGATGTCAAAAGGAAAAAGAAAATCCCAAAGATTCAGTCAGTTCTTCGCAGGAGCATGTAGTCACCTTCACGAACTCTACCACCCACGTAGCACTCAATACTGCGGTAGATCCTCCTCATCTTTAACCGATGTCGTATGGCATTCAGAAATTTGTTGTTCAGCTTCAAATCATGGTCCATCCATTGGCTGGTATATCTTCCGGGCCTGGTTGAGTAGACTTGATATTCTTTCACACGGAAGTCCAATGCATCATCGACCATTTCCAAAGTGCCATCGCTGAACTTGTGAAGTTCTTCAAGACGCATGACCACGAGAACGTTATACTTGTCTTTAAACACCACAGCTCTTGGAGAGTCAATGACGGTATAGTCGGCTACCGGTTCCAAGTCACCGACTTCCCATTGTGGTTTTGTGAGATTCAGTTGCTTCTGATAGCTTTCGATGCCAAGCTGAAGGTCTTCGACTCGTTTCCTAATCATCAGACCCCTCATCCAATGAAGAACGGCAAACACCAGTGTCTTCTTTTCATGTAGTGCCAAATGATGCAGTTTTCCTTAGATGTGAAGTAGATATAAATCTTCGAAGTCATTGGGACGGAGATGCTTGAAATCACCTTCAGAAATCTCATAGTCCTGGAGATCTGCTCGGCGTAGAACAATGGCCTTCAAGTAATCATACCCATAGATGGAGTGTATCTTGACTTTGACCACACTGATGATTTGAAGTGGCGAGCGAACGGATTTCTTGTCACCCTTGGCTTTGAATCTTTCAACATAAAACTGTTGCTTCTTAAACCACCAATGTGATATTCCAAGAGCCGCCGGGACATCATACTCACACTCTTCATTTATCCACATCCCGTCAGTTACCATATGCTCCAAACCAATGTCTTTGTAGCGAGCAGCTTTCATCTTGGTGATGGACAATGCATACTTACGCTGCTTGCTGCCGAACTGAAGATATTGAAGATCTTTGTTGAAGAAAAACTCGGCTTGAATCGAGACATGACTAGGAGATCCACCCAATGGAAGTAGCTTGCTGTAGCTGTGGTGAGTGATTTCTTCATCTACCAGATCATTAAACATTTTGTGGCACTGCTCCATCTGATACTGAAGGTATGTCACATCAGTATGAAAGACTTTGACAATGTCATATGCCGGACCTTCCAGATCTTTCTGTGTCAATTTTGATATTCCTCGCTGCTTGCAAAACCATGCAATGAAAGTTCCCATATCACCCGTTTGTGCGAGCAGTGAGTTTTCAGCTAGAGGAATGAAGCTCTTGGTTATGACATTGGCCCAGTTGTTGTCTGAAGCTGGTTGAGTTGATGTAGATACTGACCAGGTTGGCTCAGTAGCTGGTAGCTGATCTGCTTTGGGTTTCACACACGCTTGCAGCTCATCTTTGGTCAGTTCAACAAGAGGTGTTTCATTGTCTCTGGAGAAAGTGACTGCCACCACTTATCCTTTCATGATATGTGAGCAGTAGATGCATCGTCATCATCTTCATCCGAGGATGCTTCGGTGTGAGACACGATTGATTCTTCATTGATAACTCGATCGTCATGAATCGGTGATGTCATGTCAGCCGTTCCAGTGTCAATCGTGGTCCATGCCGCATATGTTGTGTGCTGGGCTTGTTTAGATGATGATGACTTGTCGGATTTCTTGAGATGATCCAAAGGAAGCCGAAACCAAAGATACTCCTAGATGTTCCAGCTTAAGTACCCTGTCATCGAGATTATTGTCGTCGACGAATCCAACTGTAATTTCCATCAGCTCCTCCACACCAGGCTTAGACTTGCTCTCGGAGGTTGGTGGTGTTGTGGTTTTGGTGGTAGTGGTGGTTATAGATGGAGTGATGATAGCTGGAGTGGGCCCTGGTTTCGCAGGTTCAGCCGTAGTTGTTGGTACAATAAAGGTAGGTGTGTTGGAGATGTCTTGTTGAATCGGGACATCAACCATTGAGATAGCTTCTTCGTGTTCTTCTCCCGATTTGTTAGCCTCTGATTCATTTTGTTTGTCTACCAAAAACTGATCACCGTATGCTTCAAAGTTTTTGTAGGATGCAAGAGTTCTTGTAGAGCTATTAGGTTCCACCGCAATCTTTTGGTCATCTGATTTCAACTTGAGATTATCTCCCACCTCAGGATACACAGTGGAGACATATTCAGCATGAAGAGTGTCTAATGGAGTCTCCATTACTCCTTCTAGCTCCTGAGGCGGCTTGTCACTGGTGACTTCTTTTGACATTAGAGTTGAGTCCTCCAACTTGTGTGGCTGATCAGCTTCAGATTCAGATGCACTTGACTCTGCCACTTGTTCAAGACTTAGTGATGTAGAAACTGTCTTATCAACAGTGGTTTTGGTTGATGATGGTTCAGGTGACCGCCTTTTAAAGATAAACTGTGATGTTGTAGACTTGGAATCTGGAGATGAGATTTTCAACAGAGTATGTGCGGCCTGTTCATCTAATGCAATCTCTTTACCTTTACCCTCGACATGATGAAGTTGCGGTATGTTGCCAGAATCCGGTTCAGGCTCAGAGATGCTTACTTCTTTGACAAAATGACCCTGTGGTACACCAGAGTCAATGAGACTATCTTGAACCGCTCGTTGTACCATCATTTCTTCAACATTAAGCATGTCGTCAGGCTCAGGATCATCTCTAGGAGTATCTTTGGTTTCGGCTTCCTTTGGATCTGATTGCTTGTCCTTGTTGCCCTTTTTGCTCTTCTTGCTACGTTCTGAGGAGACAGCTGAGGGAGTCTCCTTTTTTCGTTTCTTGGATGAAGACTTGCTCGGCTCGACTTTTTGACTAGCAGACAATAAGTTGACATACTCATTATAGTACGAGGCTTTGAGTATGTCTTGTGTGAGCAAAGTCACTGGTATAGCCATGCCGAAGAATACTTGTGTAGTTCCCTTGGCAGTATATTTAATAAACCCCACGACATTCTCATCGGATGAAAGGTGAAGTGGTGATTCACTCCTGGAATGGAACTTTAGGGTTTTTTGAAGGCGAACAATGATCAACTTGGTGAAACGAATGCTAGGAATTAGAAGTTTGGTCGACCTCCTTTTGCCATCCTTATGAGCCTCCAGATTTGCCTTATCTTCAAGAAATGAGTGTATAGAATGAGAGAAGTCTTCCCCAGATACGTTCAACATAGTCAATATTCTCACCATTGACTATGCCCCAAAGAATTTGAAGTGATGGAGCTCTAAGTCTCTTGTACTCGGAGGTTTTGCCAGTGAGACACAGATTGATAAGACTGATGATGGCTCTCCATGGTTGGTACATGTCATTAGTGATGACTGATGATAATGTGGTGACCTTGGATGGATAATCCAGTTCATTGACAAAGTTCAGAAGGGCTGCTGGATTTGGTGGAGCAGTATACTCAACATTATCTCCAGTGGGCAGGATCTGTAAGGCACTGCCAAGAGTTTCTTTGGTGATGTTTACCCATTGTTCGTCCAGCTGGCATCTATAGGTACCAGTAGTCCTGTCATAGCTCATGGTGTTCCAGAATTGTTGGATGTAAATAGAAGGAATGGTTGATGATGCGGTGAATGCTCGGAAGAAAGATGTCTGCTTTAGTAAATCCAGTGCTATTTTGAATATTGGGTGCTTATGTGGTTTGTCTGCCTTTAGATAACAATTACTTTTGCCAATTACCACCCATTTTTCATGAGGTTAGATTTCATCATCCATACGAGTAGGTGGACAAAGTGGTTGTGCTGGTGAGCTCTCAATACTTAAATCAGACATTATTACTGCAAGTTCCACAAACACCCGAAGAGACAACAGAAATTATGAATATCAGTTAACACGATTATGTCCAAGAGATTATGGATACAGTATTCAAAGCAACAAGCAGAATACTGACATCAAACATGACACACTAAATAGGATACACAAGTAAAGCACAGACAAGATTGCAAAAAAAATGCTACTGGAATTTAAACGCAGTCAGATAAAAACCCAAACTAAGTTAAACGCTAACAGAGAAAGTCGCTAACAGGGTTAAACGCTAACATAGGAAAACGCAAGACAAGATAAACGCTAACAAAGTTAATCGCTAGTAAAACTAAACGCTAACATAGTTAAATGCTAGCTGTGTTAAATGCTACCCGAGCTAAACGCTTAACAGAGTTAATCGCTAGCCGAGTTTATCACTGAAAGGTTAATCGCTATTTGTGTTAATTGCTTAACAGAGTTAAACGCTTAACAGAGTTAAACGCTATTGGGTTTAAACGCAATCAGAGCTAATCACTATACAGACAATCCAGAACTTAAACGCTATCAAGAAACAACTTAATCGCTAACAACAAATCCACCTAAACACTATCAAGAACAAATCGTACACAACTCTTCCGTATGCAATCAAACAATCATGCTAGACCACAACATAATCTCAGATAACAAAGGTATATATATCAAACAATACAGATCATAAACTCAAACACACAATCACCAACACATCACGATCATAATAGCAGATTATCAATCGACCCACATATAAACGCTATCAAGAACACTCAAACTACTCGACAATCTAAGAATCTTATCACTTCTAAATGTAAGCAATAATACTAAATTCAAACGAGAGCACAAAACCCAAAACTCACTTAAACGCTATCAAGAGTATACGAGCCTAATTCCTTCAATGTCTAACATTCACACAGATAATAATAACGAATGAACAGCAACAAGAACATACAACAATTAAAACCACACTAACCGATTTGGCAGCAAGAAACGAGGACAAGTGACACCTAAACCAAATTATTACATAAACTATCGTTAGACAACATCCAAGACAAGCACAATAAAACCTTGATAGAAAATGATATACAAACCTAGGATAATCTTGGAAGAAAAAAATACGAATGGAAGGCAGCAAGCGATTAGATAGAGAGAAAAATGAGTGAGGTGAGCGATTAGGTATTTTTGAAAAAGTGAGAAATGAGATAATCGCTACACCTTTTAAGGGGGCTCACTCAACTATCACATAATTGCAGAATAGGTCCTTGTACTAGTTAATCGCTACCAGTATCACTTAATTGCAGAAAAAGTCCTTGTACTAGTTAATTGCTACAAGTATCTTTTATACCTATGCAAACCTAGCCCTTCAACTTACTAAACAGCCACATAACACCAAGCAACACATGAATATTTAAACAACGATCCCAAGCTACCACAAGAATGCACAAATCACAGTGCTAACATCATATGGCAAACATTTTAACAGGTAGCACCACACAGAATGACAACATAGTACCCAATAATGATCACTTCTCCCCCTCAAGCAATGATCAGATACAAAGTCTGAGATCATTGATTGAAAAGAAGAAGAAAAGAAATATCAAATTAGTTGTCAGATTGACCCCGGATGTAAAGTAATCCACGTGAAGCAGATTTATGAAGTACTAGTTACCATTTGAAGTAATGATAAGATAAAGACACAAATTATTGAACTTAAATGAAACTACCTTATTCAACAGTAAGAGAGAATAAAGAAAAGAAATAGACTATGTATATACTGAGTATAGATGGCTATATGAACAAGGATACGAGAAGAATAAACACTGGTGAAACTCGAGTCCTGATAAGCACTAATCAGGAGTCCTTGACAATCCACATCAGAGAGAAATCTGATCTCCTAAATTAGGAGACTTCTATGCCTTCGGTCGCTATATTTGGGCTCTCTTAGTGACATGTTCAGCGGAAGAATTAGCACATTGCTGATGGTGACCCGCACATTTGATGTTCTCAAGTAGTTTCTTGTTGTTTGATATATGCTTACAAACATATGACCACTTGAGACCATTCATCATGAACATTCTCCCCGTAGGTACCCACTTCAGAAAGGATCTACTCATATAAGGTTTATTGTGTACTATGTCATTCTTAAAGTGGGAAGATTTGTTTCCAACTCTCCTTTGACTATGTTTAAAGGGCACAGTACTTTTGTATTTGTTTCGAACCTTAGTAGATTGGGGGTAACCATTCGGTATGAAAACATTTCTACCATTTAGCACGTGAGCATGAGACTTAGAATGAGTTGTGACAAGCTTTTCTTTAGGTTTATGTTGTGAAAAGTTAGGTTTGATCAAAACTCGTTTCTCATCAACTTGGGAGGCAAACCGAGTTTTTGGTGCTTTTGGACGTTCAGATTTAAAAGCATTTGGTTGTCTAACCGCAGTTTGGTTTCTCTTTGGATGCAGCACTGGTTTTCCCAAGTTTGATGGTTTTGCAAACTTAAAGGTCACACAATTTCCAGCAGTTTTTCTCAGCTCGTTTTTTAAAGCAGTGACTGTGAATCCCAATTTTTGAAGTTGAGCTTTGAATTCATCATTTTTGGCGATCAAAAAGGTGTTTGTTCAGTTGTCTTAGTTCTCGTTTCTTTGATTGACTTATCCAGATTTTTGCAATTCATTTTCAAAGACTCATTTTCCATAAGTAATTCCGCCACTTTTTGTTCCAGTTCAGAGTTTCTAGTAGTTATGGTGTTGTTCTCATGTTTAGCTTTTAGTTCAATAATATTGTTTTTCAGGTTGTTGATTGTCAAGTTTTTGACTTCTAACTGGGCTTTCAAATCATTAACCATAAAATATTCATGGAAATCGGGAAGTTTCGGATCTTTACACGGTTGGTTTGTTTGAAAATTTTCTTCCTTCTGTTGCATTGCAATTTCAAGTGAAATGCAATGATTTTCAAGTTGTGAAAATTTCTTTGAAAGTTCATTAAAAACCTCTTTATCGACCACTCATTATATTTAAATGACGCAGCTGTAAACCAAGAACTTGACACATCATTACGAACCACATTCTGATCATTTTCTTCCTGATGACGTGGGATTGCGACTACGCAACAGGTTTTACCTCTCAAGGGATCTTGAGAAGCTTGCAATCCCACCAGGCAGTGTACCTGGTCGGTGTAGTATAGTGTAGTGGTAAGTACGGGGTATTGATCGTTCTCTCACAGGGAATAGTGTTCGTTAGGATAGAAAAACTACTCTAAAAGGTCTAAAGGTGAAGGAAGATTATTTTTGTATTTTTATATTTTTATGAAAGCAAGTAAAATCTCGGGTATTGGAGGAGTGGGCGGAATTAGTTGCTAGTCAACTAACCCAAAAACTACAATTGCAATAAAAATAAAATAACTAAACTATTGTGGTTGTGAAAACTTATATGGAGACAAATGTGTTTACTTAGACTTCCTTACTCCCTAACTATCTTTTACCGGTTAATTGGTGTATGTATTACTTGCGTGGATGACGGGTGTATTCCTTAACAATTCATGGGGTGGCATACATATCTCCCCAATTCTATGAGCTCTTATCTCCTCCTACAACTATGCGTACACATAATCATAGGGATTGTAAACAGTGGCTCATGCGTTAAATACTACCTTAATAACCTAGTATGCCTTAGTTACATGTTTCTTAAGACGTTCAAGCATGTTACCATATAGGAGTATTGCCAGTTTTCTTAAGCCTAACATTGATGAAACATTCATCCCAACAAAGTAATAACACACCAATCAACCAATAATTAATAGTTAGGTTTCATTAGATCTAAGCAAACACAAGAAAAATCTAGCCTAGCATGTTAATTGAAAGACAAGCATAAGATATAATTAACCAACACATAGACATATTGATTAATTTAAGTGAGGACTTATCTTTAATTGAACATGAAGGTTTCAAGGGTGAAAAACCCTTGAAATTACAGCTAAAATCGTCTTTAGGGTTTTTCCCAAACTTGTACCAAAAGTTCCACACTAATGAATGAAAAATAGGAAAATATATATAGATTTTACATTCTGACGGCGCTAGGTTATGGGTTCTGACGCTGTCAGCTTGCCGTCATTAGGTTTCTCGGATGGCCTAGATTTATTTCTGACGCCGTCACTCTTTATTTTGCTCTGGGCCGTCACTCTTTAAGTTAACACCTGACGACCTACTTTCTCTAACACCTGACGCCGTCAGGTGTAAACATCTTGTTTTCTTCATAGGGCGTCTAGTGTAATCTGATTTCACTCTTTTGTCAACGTTGGCTGACGGCGTCACCTTGTGACTCTAACGCCATCAGGTTGGAAATCCAGCTTCTTTTGAGACTTTGTCGTTTTCTTCACTTTTATGCTCCAAAAACGTCCAAATATGCATGTTTTCCAGAATTCTTCTCAAAAGTACCTAAAATGACAAAAGGAACGATTTAGGGCAATATTTGATCACATTTACTCGAATTAGGGCTTAAATGACCCCTTAAAATGGGTACACTTTTCGTCTCATCAAATACCCTTACACTTGAGGTTTGCTTGTCCTCAAGCAAATAAGCTTTTATTCCAACCAAAATATGAGTTAGGGGTCATTTAACACAAATATAAAAGTAATTACAACAAGTAGTCATTCGACCCTAATCATAATAAGCACGAAAATCATATACTAGCACCTCACAAATAGTGTTTGGATACTCTCATCTCTCAAGTGTCATAGAATTATATCTCATAAATGAAAACGGAAAATATCTCTCACTACCTATCATAGCAAATAGATTACCATAGGCTTGGGTGAGGATCAATTACTCCTCCACTAGGCGTAAGCACCTAAGATAAACTATCAAAGAGGGCTTTCAAAAGGGTTATAATGTAAGGTGTAGGGATATGATAAACACAGTTTGGTTGGAATAAATGGTATTTTAATGGTGGCGAGTTAATTATCATGATCAAATACATGCACTATACAATGTTGCTAAGCCAAGACTCGACTCGATCTTAAGCTAAAAACAAATTAACAAAAACTTAAAAGAAACATTAAAGAAACGGGATGGTAGTCTGTATGTTTTTTCTACTTTTATTTTTTTATTTATTTATTTTTTTCATACATTCTTACCCTACCATCCAAAATAATACATCATAAGGGCCTCGGTTCTCCCCTTACACTTGAATTTTTACATAACTTTACAATTACTATTCTAATGACTCGAATTAAGATAATTGAAAAACTTGGAGTACTTTTAAAATATTTAGCACATATGGGGGTAATAATGTTGTACTTCCCCATTACTCCATTACACTAGTACTTTACCTATGAGTCTCAATCGTCCCAAAACAATATGTACAAGGATATGTTCGACTTAGCAACCATGTAATCGATTAGATAATTAACAAAGGGTTTAACAAATGTTGTCACAATAATGCACTAAAGGTGAGTGCATACAAGGTAGGCTAAGGCGATTTGGGTGTACATTTAAGTGGGGTGTAACAAATTCTCACTTTGAGTAAGATGCTAAAAGGTCGAAACGAAAAGATAGGCTCGGAGGGGTGTACTAGGGGTATCGTGTACCAAAAATGGGTACAACGCAAAGGGTGTGGGAGAATTACTTGACCAATGTAGCCAAAGTAATTAAAACAAAAAAACACGGGTGTAAAAACAAAGGGTTAATCCTAATGCCTCTTATCATGTAGTAGATCTACCTACACGAATGTAGTCTCACTTGTGGATTTGAGATGGTCCTAACGCAAGTTCTAGAATCTAAGCGCTACCGGTTCACACATCATAGCATTAAAGATGGATGCTTTTCCTACCAATTCTAGGGGTGAACCTCACATATTTGGGGTGGAAAATTTTTTAGTGGTACAGTTTTGTGCTAGTCATATAATTTCCTATCCATGAGACGCTCATTAAGATCAAAGTCTCACTTCTAAATGTTGTAAAAGATTTTAAATTTGTGCTAAAATTACCCTAACAAATATTTCTCTCGGTTTTATTACAAATTTACTATCAAACAAACAAAAATCAAGCACAATTGTATTCTCTAAGGTGCCTTCATTTACCCCCCTTACACTTAAACCGCACATTGTCCCCAATGTTCAAATAGAAGATGTAAAAGTAAATAAAATGAAAGAATGAAATCAAATACTCCCCTGATTCATTTGATGTGGATAATGAGGTAACATGGTTAGATCTTCTTCCAAGAAAGATGAACGCTCAAAGCTTCCCTTCCAAAATATAAATCATCTTCTTGTCCAAAATAACCTGTTAACCTGAAAAAAAGATAAAGGCCAACCTCGCATAAAATCGGCGGTATAATCTATAATAGGATATAATGCTTGTGGAATGAATATTTTTGCAGAATTCCTGGAGATTATAAGTTAGAGAATTAACAAAAACTTTTTATTTCCGGAAGAAAAACAAAACTTTCAAAAATTGCAGAAAATTATTGCCTGACGCCGTCAGGTTGTAATGCCTGACGCCGTCAGAAATGATCTGACAGAATTCTCATGTTAAGTTTCCGGAAAAATTCTGGAAAAACTAGAGCTTACTTCCTGGAATTCCTGCAAAAATTCATTATGACTCGATACAAGCATTTGACTCAAACAAATACTAATATGTATGTTAATTTACATTGTTATGATTCATGTTCATTCGTTCTTATAAACCGATTTAGATTTCCCTTACACTTAGCTTTTGCAAAATACCTTTATATGTAGTTAAGACGAAGTTAAAAACAAAATAAAGCATTTTCACAAGTTAGTTTGAATCATGAATCAATAACAAGAAATATCATACATACGGAAACAAATAAAATCAAATAAACAAACAAACAAAACACACAAAGCTTGGGTTGCCTCCCAAGAAGCGCTTTTCTTTATTAACGAGTCTTGTAGCTAGACTCAAAGTCACCCTATCCGACATAGGTGAGTTCCGCATCGAGGACATCCTTAGGGTTGATTTTGGTTGGAAGTGTCCTATCGGTGCGTTTGGTGAAATATGACCTCTCAAACTTCTCTCCATCCGGATCATATAGAGTTATCTTTATGTGCCACGATCCATCCCCTTCCTTAGGTGGCTTATCCCAATTCCATTTATGTTTATCGCCCTCGCTTTTCCATTTATTCATGGCTAGGTTGATCGGCAAAACTCCTAGGAAGTCGGTCATTTTTCTAATAACTAGGGGGTCTTCAAAGGGATCTAGTTCGGTGTCCCTAGCCAAAAGTTGTTTCACCGTTTGTGTTCGGTTTACAAATTCATCTTCTAGGTAGAATGGTCGTTGGGGTCCTATAAAGTCTCCTTCTAACTATGGTCCGTATCTAGAGGTCTTTCTATCGGTTGATTCCTCAATGGTGTCGTATGCATGTTTCTTAACATCATAAACCGACCAACTTTATCCTTCTCCTACCGCTATCTTGGATCCCTTGCAATCAATCATAGCACTAGCGGTGGCTAAAAATCCTCTTCCTATCAACAAGGGGCACGTAGGGTCGCTTACCATATCGAGGACGTGGGAATCGGCTAGAATTGTTAGCTTCCCTATGTGAACTACCACGTCCCTTACTACTCCTACCGGGTATGCTACACTTCCATCCGCTAAACCTATTATTACCTCGGTTTCTTCTAGCTTTCCTAGTTTGAGGGTGGTGTAGAGAGGTAATGGAAGTTAGTTGAGGCTATATCCAAGATCGGCTAATGTGTCATAAGCTTCCGAATTACCGATCTTGCATGGTAGGACAAATAAGCCCGGATCTTCTAACTTCTTAGGTAGTTTGTTTCAAACAAAAGCTGTCCCTTTTTCACCTAATTTGAGCTTCTTCTCATATTTTTCTAGGAGGGTGTTATAGTAGGGCGCTCGTTCTAACACATCAATAACCGGACGTTCAAGGTGGAGTTCCTTGAATTCTTCGTCAAGGTCTTGAGTGGGAGGTGTCTCAACTATGTTGTTGACCGATTTGGTGTCGGATACCTTATTCTCATGGTCTTTTTGAGGGATGTGGGTTTGTTTGAAACACGTGCTCACGGTGTTGACCGAATAGTATTGTGGGCAAGAACTAGGGGACGAAACCAAAGAAATGGAGTTAACGTTTAGTTTCGGGTTCTTGACCGTGTCGCTCGGGAGGGCGCCCATCTCTCGGTCATTGAAAATCTTCAACAAGGAATTGATTTTTTGGGTCATTCTCGCTTTGCCTTTGTTTGAACTCGGATTCAAACTTAGATATACGAGCTTCTTGAGATGCCATAAATTTCGACATCAATCCTTCAAAGTTATTGGTACTACCATAGTCGTTGGAAGGATTATTGTTGAAGGTATAGTTCGAGGAGGGACCGTTGGGTTGAAAACGATTAGGTGGGTTGGAAGAATTGTTTTGGGGCACGTTTTGGTTTGACTTACACCTAAGGTTTGGGTGATTTTTCCATGAGGGGTTGTATGAATCACCGTAAGGGTTTGGCTC
>LBNU01033723.1:94659-114593 GCA_014162995.1 Artemisia annua
TTAAAAGTTTCTTTATCAACCATATCATTTGATTTAAAACCATCAGCCGTCAACACAGAACTTAAAAATTTATCACGGTCAGCATCCTGATCACTTTCTCCCCCTTTATGACTCATATTTGTTGAATTAGACATGGTATTGCTATCAGTCTTTTCCAACAAATTTGTGTCATAAGTGAGTTTGATTTGATCATTATGCTCCCGTTCAATAGAAAGCACATTATTTTGAACAGTTAAGGGTACCTCAGCACATGACATTTGTTCATTAACCGGTCTAAAATCAGCATTCATGCCATGGGTGACTAGAGTCACTGATCTGGTGGTAGTGTCAAGGTTAACAGTCTCTGATCCCTTACACATTGTTACACCTAACCCAACATCCAATGCTTTACCCGAATCATCAATACCATCACATGATTGTACCAGGGATCCCTTCTCTTTCTCGTCATCCAAGTGTCTGTGTTGTGTTCTTTCCTCAATGAACGTTTTAACATTACCCATGTGTTGTATGAGTGTATCTCTGAACGTGTCAACCTCAATACCCGTGTGTTTAGCAAAACAGCTTCTAGTCATCTCACTATAATAGTCATACTCCAGAGTGAGTTTTGACTCAAAGAACGTTTGGAGTTGTTTGTTTAGTACTCTAAGAGCGGCCATGGATCCAGTTTTGGAAGATAGTACTTGGTCAAGCTGTTGTTGCAATTGATCTAAGTTAAGAATCATTGTGTCTGTGAAGATCTGAACATCTTGACCAAAGAGTGTAGCAAATGCACGTTCGTATCCCATTATGAATTCAGTTCCCTTTAGAAGCACCGAGAGGTGCGAGTGAAGTTGTAGAAAGCATACTATGGAGCAGTCCTTGGCATTACTGAATGACATGGGTGGCTGACAGAACTCTGTCTCTTGAGAGTTTGAGCTTGCTGAATCCTTGTCACATAGTTCAGGAGCATTTGTCATTTATGTTGTGTTGGGTTTCTTGTGTTCATCGACCATATCATACAGTTTGAGAATCTCAGGAATGGTACTCTCTGACGTGCTTGTCATATTTAGATTACTCATTGATATGATAAATAGTTGTGACTACAATTGAGGGTATAGGGGTGTCAAAAATAGTGCTTAACCAAGAAGATAACCACTACTCAGATGATCTAACCGCTACCTAGGAACAAACCGCTGAACAGATAACCGCTGCCTAGGAAACCGCTAAAAGTAGTAACCGCTATCTATTAACCGCTGGCCAAGATAACCGCTGTCGAAAGTAACCGCTGAAACGTAACCACTGTAACAGTACAAAGTACAGCGTTATGTTCGCTGATCAATTGTACTAACCGCTAACACTTAACCGCTGAAACCCAAACTAACCTCTGACAAGAACACTTTACCGAGGAGAAAACCGCTGCCAAGAAACTAGTCCAAAATCATTCGTACACTTCACCAATGTGAAATCTAGCCAAACCAACTGATAAACTAGATAAATCTAACCACTCTAATCCAAGAAGTACAAGAAAGAACACAAGAATCACCACGAACAAGATCAAATAAGAGTAAAACCTTCCTAAACTAGTAGAAACCAAAACAAACCATACACCACAAGTTCTACAATCCCTAGGATGTAACCTTGGCTCTTGATACCAATTGTAGAATACTAAATAAGCTCACAAACACGTATAGATCTTGTGGTTTGGTTCGTTTACATGTAAGAAAGAAAAGAAGAATTTAGAGAGAGAAAGTTAGAGAGAGAAAGAAGGTGAAGCCTTGAGAGAAAACAAAAAAAAAAGAAAATAGATTATGAGAAGGCTTACCCTATCCAAGGATGGAGAGGGTATTTATATGTACATGAGTTTTTGCCACTTGGGCTGTGGATCAGGCATACAGTGGGTAAAGACCCGTCCTTCTTCCACGATTACTAACTATTTCTAATCTACGTATTACTAACTATTATAAATACTACGAGCTAACCAATGCTTAATCGTATCTGGGGTGACCGAATCTTTCTTATGCAAAATCGTATTCCTAACAGGAGGAGAACTAGGCTGAGGTACCATAGTTTCCTTTGTGGTTCTTCTCCTATATGTGTTGGTGACAGGAGGTGTATGAGTTATGTTTGGAACCACAATGGGTGTGTGTTGGGGCTCAGTTGGGTTGACTGACCCTTCACCCTATGCCTGGTGTATTCTTTCAAGCATCTCAAGAAATAATGGTCTTAATTCCCCATTGATAGACTATTTGCCATTGCCATATTAGTGAAAACTTTTTGTTGCAGGCATGGAGTAGGAAAAATTGTTTTATGGGAAAGGAGTAGACTTTTCTTTGCTTTCAAAATGATTTGGATGAACCTTGGATACATTAAAACCTTTTTTTGGAGATTTCACATTCTTCACCATACTATCAAAAATCATTTTTGAAAAATTATAAACTGTATTAGTTAACAAACACACAAGAGCAATAGCAATATTGCTACTGAATTTCTCCTATGAGGTTCTCTTTGGACTAAGACAGTGAAGAAGTGTATGAATAAAAAATCTCCATTGAGGTGAGAAACATCCCTTTTGAAAAGTTAGAAGTTTATTGGATGTATCATACCCCATTTTTGAAATATTTTGCAAAATTTATGTGTTTGGCAAATCTATGATACTATTTGAATCATCTAAATGGAGATGTCTCCTTAAAGATTTTTCATTAACATTGATGGTTTGCCCATCCACAGTTGTACTAAGTGCAGTAATGGGTGTATCCTCATCATCTTCATCAAGTGTTATGACAGATGCAGTCTGCCAAAATTGTTTGATTTGTGAGGAATAGAGAGTAGGATTAACAGTAAAAGCATACCTTATGTAGGAGTTATTGAGAAAATTCACAATCTCATGGAACTTAGGTCCATCCCCTTGCTTTATTTTCATCAAATAAGCAACCTGGTTGTGAGTCTTAGAAAACTGCAAATTAGCCATGTGAATGAAGATTTGATAACAGAACTTTGATCGTTTGTGAGTGAATTAAAGTAGTGCAAAGCCAATTGAGGTTTTATAGAGAAACTGTTAGGGTTTGAGATTTTTGCGCAAGGATAAGAATTATCTTTAATAAGAAAATAAGAGATAAATGAAGTAAGAAGATAATTATCCTTGAAAGAAACCCTTTTAGTATGGTAACAAAAGATTTACCCAACGGCTATAATCAAAAAAATCTGTTACTAACAAAATAGTTGTAACGGCTAGTTCAGCAGTACAAAGTTTGCACTAGCAGTACAAACTTTTTCTCAAAAATTTTTAAGAGCAGTAGAAACATAATATAAGTTTAAAACAATACTGCCCATGCATAGTAGTTTTGAGCAAACTATCAATTATCAACAGATTTGATATGTCTTTACCAATAGCCGTTTGCTTTGGACTAGCCAACTCTTCACTGTGAAGTATGGTGAGTTGATAACCATATAGTTTTAGGTAAACTATCAACCATAAACGGATTTGAGTAGTCTTTACCAGAAACTGTTTGCTCTAGACTAGTTGGTTCTTGATGTGTGTTAGAGATGGTGAACCACTAACCATATGTTGTGTGGAGAGGATACACACTTTATACATCCAAAGCACAATACAGTCAAAGCACCAATCTTCACACAGTACTTTCTTAACCTATAAATGTTAGTCCAAACCCAAAGAAAACACAAAACAAAGTATTTTCTATAATGACAATTATAAATCTAGACTAACAGATTTACTTATCAAAGCCAAAATACATCAACAGTATAAAATATACAAAGCAGTACCTATTGACAGACCTAGCAGTACAAATCCATTTACTTTACATAAACATATAGAGATCAAAACATTTAAGGGTTGAGCATCCCAATACATGTAACCAAGTACTGAAACCTCCCCACATCAAAACCTTTGGTTAATAAATCAGCAAAGTTGTTATCTGTATGTATTTTAACAACTTTTATTAACACTTTTTCATTACTATCTCTTATAAAATGATGCCTAATCTTAATATGTTTAGTTTTAGAGTGTTGAACTGGATTTTTAATAATACACATTTTACTGCTATTGTCAATATAAATAATGGTATTCAAGAAATTATACCCATTGTGGAAATCGTAGAGGGGGGTGAATACGTTTTCCTTTTAAAATCTTAAAATGTTTTGTATCAAATTATCGATTAAGTTAAACTCAACATGAGAAGTGTGAATAATTCCTCTAAGTCCATTAGACCATATCATATAATAATACATCCTATCACAATATCAACCTCTATCTATAACACAATCAACATAACAACAATATAAGCAACAACTAAGACACATAGGCAAGGATAGATATAAAGCGATAAATGCAAGAATAAATGAAAAGAGATAAGAGAAAGGAAATGCAAACCGGACACGATGATTTATAGTGGTTCAGCTACAAGGACACCTTCCTTGCCCTACTCCACTCCCCGAGTCACCTACTCGAGAGTTCGCAACACAACTCAACAAGCTCCCTTTTGGAAGAGAAAACCGTATACACTTTCGCTTACACCAATTTAACGACACAAATCTAAATGTCGGGTTCTAATCTTAGCTAGAACCAATCTCAAAACACGACTTCGATCACCACACAACTTCTACACACGACTTCTTCACCCCACTATTTATTCACAACTACACTACTTCTTCACGCCACTACTTCTTCATGACTACACGACTTCTTCACGTCACTACATCTTCACGACTACATAACTTCTTCACACTTCTTCTTACACACTCATTTACTCACTACTAAGTAAGATCATCTTGATCTACTTATTACATATACCTACATAACTTACTTCCACAAATTCACATCAATACTACCTAGACTCTAATACTTCTTTGACTTGATGATAAGAAATATTCTTCTCTTGCACTTGAGAGATTAAGCTTTAATCACTTGGAAACAAAGCTTTATGATTAAATGATCAAAGGATTGAGAAATATATGTATGAAGGATATAAATAGAAAGTTTTGAGTGAAAAGGGTTGGGAAAAAGTCCAGAAATGATCCAGTATTTATAGGCAAACTGAGGGCTGGAGGAGCGGGGCCGGTCCCCTTAATTAGTGGACGACCCCCTTAAATATTAAGGGGTCTGCCCTTATAATTAAGGGGGCCGCCCAGCTCCCACAGTCTTCAGGCTTGTCTTTTTCTGGGGAAGGTTTTTCAGGAACATTTTTGCCATTTTTGGTTGAAAATTTGAATTCATATATTTATTATGGATTAAACATAATTATTTAATACCAAAAATGATTTTCTATAAAATATAAAATGTTTGTGACATTTTATAAAAAATCTAGTGATTAAGTAAATTTTTCTTTGATCATAGAATGCATTAGGCATTTGTTTATTCATACCTTAAGTGATTGTTGAAGCATACTTGAGACGTTGAGATGTCGAGAGATGTTGACGTATGAATGAATAGATGATTTGTGATCACAAGTGAGTTAAGCACTTTACGTTATGTGTTGTAGCTTACATCTTTGTCATCATTAAAACATAAAGAGGATGTTTAGATTAAATATCGTAATATTTATGCCAACACCCATAATCAAGTAATTGATTCTGAATCCAAAGAACTTGAGNAAAATGTTTGTGACATTTTATAAAAAATCTAGTGATTAAGTAAATTTTTCTTTGATCATAGAATGCATTAGGCATTTGTTTATTCATACCTTAAGTGATTGTTGAAGCATACTTGAGACGTTGAGATGTCGAGAGATGTTGACGTATGAATGAATAGATGATTTGTGATCACAAGTGAGTTAAGCACTTTACGTTATGTGTTGTAGCTTACATCTTTGTCATCATTAAAACATAAAGAGGATGTTTAGATTAAATATCGTAATATTTATGCCAACACCCATAATCAAGTAATTGATTCTGAATCCAAAGAACTTGAGCACAACAACTAGCAGCAGCTACATATTCAGCTTCAGTTGTAGAAGTAGCCACCATAGTTTGCTTCTTGGACTTCCATAAAATCAACCTACATCTTATGAATTGACAACCACCTGTTGTTGACTTCCTATCCATGCTAGCACCAGCATAATCACTGTCTGAATATGCCACCAAATCAAAGAAAGAGTCTTTGGGATACCACAGACCTAAATTAGTGTTGGGAATTATTGTAACCAGACTTAAGTCTATTAGTAGTTAAGTCGGGTAGCTAGTTAGTACTGCCAGTAGTAAGTTAAGTCTGGTAGTCTTAGTTAAGTCTGTTTAGTATTTTGTTTAGTTAGGTCTGTTTATGTTTAACAGAATAGATATCTTAGGAGATATAATAGGAAAGGATATGCACAGGGTTAGATATCTTAGGAGAAGATATGCATGTATCCTTTCACACGTTTTGTAGAGTTAGGGTTTCCTTAGTATAAAAGGAACCCTACGGCATTGTATTCTATGCCAATTTTCAAGATTAATAGTACATACAAAGTTAGTGAAATCTTGTGTTCTTCATACTTGTTTGTGTTAAGATTCCGCATTAACACTTAAACTTTCACTGTTAAGAGTTTCTCACATAGCTAGTTTGGATTTATCCAAGTTAACTATTGTCTTACAAAGACTGCTTAGATCCAGAAATTTGGACCTACAAGTGGTATCAGAGCCTATAGAGGGACTCTGAGTAAGAAGAAACACAGAACTGTAAACACTAAATCACTCACAAACCCTGCATAATGTCTGCTAAAACTGGTGATGTGTTCTCTCAACATCTTAGTGATTAAGAAACCTCAAACCATGATGATGATGTGTCAAAAACGAATAAACCTAAACACCAGCAACAAATCGTTCCTACAATAACAACCATCTCAAATATCAAACTCCCAATTCTGAAGAAGGAGGAGTATGATATTTGGGCTATGGAGATGGAGCATTACTTGGAGTATATTGATAATGATGTCTGGAAGGTGATCCAGAATGGAAACTCCAAGAATAGAATCTCTGTTGGAAAGGATGGTGTTGTTAGAGTGCTTCCACCTGTCTTTGCTGCAGAGATCCATGTTATGGAAAAGGAGAGAAAGGCAGGAACCATCTTGCTAATGGCTATTCTCAAGGAGCATTTAAGAAGATTTCATGGAATAGATGATGCTAAGGAGATCTGAGAAGCAATCAGAACTAGATTTAGAGGTAATGCTAATTCCAAGAAGATCCAGAAGGCTGTTCTAAAACAACAGTTTGAAGCTTTCACTATATCCAGTTCTGAGGGGTTAGAAAAAGGCTGTGATAGATTCCAACAACTTCTCTCACAATTAGAAGCCCATGGTTTTGAAGTGTCCACTGAGGATGCCAACCATAAGTTTCTCAGATCATTGTCATCTGAATGGTCACATCTGGCAATGACTATGAGAACTAAACATGATGTGGATACTTTGTCCATTGATGACTTGTACAATAACTGGGTCTTTGAACAAGAGAACAAAGGATATTCAAAACCATCTTCAAGTGCTAATAATGCTGTTTTTGTCTCTCAAAGCAAAACCAGTACTAACAAAGTTAAACCTGGTAGCTACAATACTTCTTCTTCAATGAAAGAAAGAGAAGTTCCTGATGGTTTTGCAAATGAAGTCATCCACTCCCTCTTTTCTAGGTAAGCAGAAGACTTGGACCTTATTAATGAGGACCTTGAACAAATCAATGATATGGACATTGAAGAGATGGACATAAATTGGCAGATATCAATGATTGCTATCAGGATGAAGAAGTTCTTCAAGAAGACTATAAGGCCAATTAGATTTAATGGAAAGCAATCTGTTAGCTTTGACAAGCCAAAGCTTAAATGCTACAATTGTCACAACACTGGTCATTTTACTAGGGAATGTACAACAAAAGTGACCACTAACAAGTAGAAGAGAGATTCAGCTTTTCAAGTTCTAGAGGATGACAAGCAGGAGAAGAATAAAATAGGGCTACTGACAGTGGATGATGGCATTGTAAATTGGGAAGTGCACACTGAACAAGAGGAAGAAGTCAACCATGATCTTATGGCTATCAATTCCAATTCTGAGGTATCTTTGTGCTCTAAGATTTGCATTGATTCATATAATAATCTTAAAAAATTATGTGATGAACAAATGAATCAGATAGGTGATCAGGAAGCACAAATTCTTGCATACACTAATGCTGTTAAGCCTTTAGAAGCACAAGTTGTCATTTTTCAAAAACAGCAAGCAACTTTAAATGAAAAACTTACATTTCAAGCAAATGAGATTTTTGAGAAAGATGAAAAGCTTAGAAAGTATAGGAGAATTGGAATGAAGGCTTTAAAAGAAAAAGAACAACTAGAAAACATAGTTGACTCATGGAACCATTCTGCTAAAAAATCTCTCTAAACTGTAAAATTGGTTTAGGATATGAGATAACATCAAATAGTAAGGTCTTAAGCTATGAAGAGGAAATGGAACGTACTGTTTTTGTTAGTAAAGATGAAGATTTTGTTGAAAAACCTATATATAACAGATTTTCAAAACTGACAACTACAAAGGAGTTCCCCATCCATTAAATGGAGACTACACACCTAAACCACAAAAGGAACTTGATGATTCTTTGTTTGTTTATGGCAAAAAGGGACCACAAAAGCCTCAAACTAATGTCTCAGATGACAAATCCAGTGAATATTCTACCTGTCAATCCAATGAAAGGTGAAGGATCCATTGGAAATATCACTGAGCAACCTGTCGATTCTGAATCAAATCCTGAAAGTATTTCAAAAGAGGTGTCTAAACCTAAGTCTATTTCAGTCAACAAACCAATTGTGTCCATACCTAAATCAGTTGAACCTAGTTGTGTCTCACACATAAAATCTCCTAAGCAACAAGTTAAAAGTCAAGAGTCACCTAGAAAGAATTGGAATAAGATAGGGACAGGTTACTCTTTCACTCATAAAACGTGCTTTGTTTGTAATAGCACAAGTCATTTAATCAGAGATTGTGATTTTCATGAAAAGAGAATGGCTAGAGATGCTCACAGAGTTAATCATGCTGACAAATTTGTACCTAGATCAGTACTACTCAATTCTGGTAGTCCAAATATTAATTCTGCTAGGTCAAATGTTAATATTGGTCACTCATATGTTAATTCTGGTAGGCAAAATGTTAGGCAATATACAAATACTGTTAAGCCTAATTTTAATACTGGTCATGCTCAAGTTAATTCTGTTAGACCTAGACAACCAGTATTTACCAGTACTTCATATAAAAGGCCACAGGTGAATAAAGTAAATCATAAAAATGCTTCTAATAGATCAACCTCACCTGTGAAAAGGACCTTTGTTAAAAATACAGCAAAAATGTCAAAACCTTATGCTGTAAAGGGAAATAGGGAAAATGTTGTTAAGGCCTCAGCATGTTGGAATTGGGATCCATTTAGAAATCAGCTTACATACAAATCCCAAAGCAACAGTGGATCATGTTCCTATAAGACTTACAAATATGAGGATCCACAAGGCAGACCCAAGCCTGCACAGGCCTGGGTCCTTAAGAGAAACTAATCTCTTATTTTTTATGTGCAGGATCATCCACTCAAAAGTTTGGAAGAAAGAGGCATATTGGACACTGGATGCTCAGAGCACATGTTTGGTTACAAAGAACCCTTGGCTATGTCACTGGTACAAAAACTGCTATTGGTCACGCCAGAAATGTGTGACGATATGCATATAGTCACACACGTTTTTTTCGTTGTGTGTCACCAAAGGTCCCGCCACCGTAGGTGGCATATGGTCACGTTGTTGAGTCCATGGCCTTTTCCATCGAAAAAGAGTGACCAAAACCGCGAATATGTGTGACAAATTAGGCACAAGTTTTGTTGGTTTAGTCATTATCAGTGATTGTAAGCACTTTATAGTCACACGAATGTTTTTTGATAGTAACTATTGTTCGTCCTTTGGCCACATAAATATATAATATATGTGACATTTGAGATGATTTATTCAAGTAAATGTGTATTATGTGTGACTATTTCCCGTTCTGTGGCCACATGAATATAATAAATGTGACATTTGTATGATTTAGTCACACAACAGTTTTTTTTTTTTTTTTTGAGTTAGTCACATACAATTAAAAAAAAATGGCCAAAAGTGTGAATAAGTGTGACCATATGCTGTTTAAAGTGAAGAAATGTGTATTTTGTGTGACTATTGTTCATCCAATGGCCACTTGAATTTTATGTTTGTGTGGCCTTTTGTAATATTTAGTCACACAAAGCATCTTTGTTTTGGGTATTTAGTCACATACAATTAAGCATCAAGTGGCCAAAAATGTTAATAAGTGTGACCATATGTTGTTTAAAGTGAAGAAATGTGTATTTTGTGTGACTATTGTTCATCCAATGGCCACTTGAATTTTATGTTTGTGTGGCCTTTTGTAATATTTAGTCACACAAAGCATCTTTGTTTTGGGTATTTAGTCACATACAATTAAGCATCAAGTGGCCAAAAGTGTTAATAAGTGTGACCATATGCTGTTTAAAATGAAGAAATGTGTATTTTGTGTGACTATTGATCATCCAATGGCCACATGAATTTTATGTTTGTGTGGCCTTTTGTAATATTTAGTCACATAAAGCATCTTTGTTTTGGGTATTTAGTCACATACAATTAAGCATCAAGTGGCCAAAAGTGTTAATAAGTGTGACCATCTGCTGTTTAAAATGAAGAAATGTGTATTTTGTGTGACTATTGATCATCCAATGGCCACATGAATTTTATGTTTGTGTGGCCTTTTGTAATATTTAGTCACACAAGGAATTAAACAAACAGTGACCAAAAGTGTTAATAAGTGTGACTATATGCATCTTTTAGTCACATTTAAAAAATCAATATATATAAAAACAATTCAAATATATATCAAAACAAATTCAAATACAATAAAATTGGAATGTATATAACTGAACCAAATATAAAATTGGACATCCTTTTATACACCAAGGAGTCCTAGTCGGCTTACAATAGTTTCCTAAGTATCTATAATCTTTTCCATAAGTAACTAGCAATGTCGAGCGGTCTTAATCTCTGAGCAGTACCAACTTTCACTAGCAGTAGTAACTTTTGTACTAGCAGTAGTAAATACTTGGCACATTTTCTTTGAAGTTCATGAGCAGCACTAAATCCATCTAAACAATATTAACACAAACATGAGAAGCAGTAATTCAAACAACATCATGAAGACTTTTAATCCAAAACAATGAACATACTAATAAAATTTACAGTTAAACTTACAAGTTTTTCTCCCATTGATCTAATCTCATCATCTGGATATAAAAGCCTTGAAAATGGAGGCTGCTGCATATCAACAATAACCACATCATGATGAGAGCAGAACTAGAACATGTCAAAGCTCACAACATAACAGAACTAGATGAGCATACTGGAATAAAGTTCTTGATTAGATGCTAGAAAACCTTCCTCTCTAAAAAGTATGTGGTTATATATATTGTTGACGGGTGCATCTATTTCTTTACATTTGACATAGAGACACTATTAGCTTGTCTTTTGTCAGGTGCATCTAGTTTATTAGGCGCCACTAGTTCAACTATCTGCTGTTTTGGTGGTTTTGAGTCGCTTGATTCGCCAATGATTCAACTATCTGCTATGGTGGTTTTGAGTCGCTTGATGCGCCACTGGTTCAACTATCTGCACAAACATGATGGGAATAAAACGCATATCAGATCTTGTAACTTTGTCCCAACCACCCAATTAAAAATAAAGTATAGATTAAACTCGAGGAATGGTTTACAAAGGTACAAGTAACTTTGTCACAACCACTCAATTAAAAATGGAAAAAATAAGCTGAAAAAATCAAATAGACCAACGTGACTACTTGATTAGAAACAGCTATATTTTTTGATAATCAGATCTTGGTCTTTTTCCGATTTTAGGCTTTCTTACAATCGATTCTGCATCTTTTATTTGTAACTTTTATTCAACCTTCCAAAGCAATATACATTTCAGATTATTTTTTTCAAACTAGAAAAAAGTAAAGATTCCAAGGTAGCATTTGCTTTTGGCCAGTTTGGTTATGGTCAATCTAGTTTTTAAATCAGTCCCTGCATAATGGGTGCTTAAAAACATCTAAAAGATTAATTCAAAGATAAAAAACCATTTCAGATGTGAATGCACTTTTCAAAATAATAAAAGATAATACCATATAAAAATGGCGGGCTGGGTAACATGTCATGAAAGTCGTTTTGAGTTGTTTTGCAACCTGATGATGTATTAATAAATTAAGTACTAAGATAGGCACCAGATAAAGATGCCTGAATGCATCAGAAGAGTGTACTCAGGTATTCACAAAAAATCTTGTCATTATAAGATAGCAAGGCGGTATATGAACCTTGAGATTGTTTCAAAGCTTCATTGACAGCCTCATCAACCCGATTTAAATATCTGCATACATTACATATAGCTTTAATGAAATCTAAATCAAGGAGCTTGAACCATGTAGCTCAATAACCATGTAAAAGCAAAGTACCAACCAATAACAGGGCGAGGTTGGAGTGTTCCTCGCCAGTAATTAGGATCAACCAAACCGGCGGCATTCCTCAGCCAGTCAATTCTCGAAACATTAGCCACCATAATTGGAACACCATATCCTTCTAAATTCAATGCTAATTTCTCATAGTGAACTGAATACCGCCACCGCCGTATATTATCAGTCGCAACCATCACCGCCATTGTAATTGAGACCCCATCCAGGAATCGAAACATTTATTCTACCGAGCCGGACTGGACCGCCAAACATGTCATTGGATCGGGCCTTAGCGGTGGTCTTTGTGCGAGTGTGGTGGTGGTGCAAGCGGTGGCGTTGGTGAGGAGAGTGTTGAGGAGATAGAAGAAGACCAGATCTAGTTTTTGTGGATATATATTTGGGTTGGAGTATTGGAAAACATGGGCGGGTCAATGAAATATTTGGGTGGAGGGGCAATTTAAATTTAGGGAAAATTTTAGGCGGGCTGGGAAAAGTTAAAATTTGGGATGGAGTATTCAAGCTCAAGCCTATCAAATGAAGTTAAATGTTTATTGAGTTGAGCTCAACCTTATAAAAGTTCGACTCGAGTTATTGTTGAGTTTTAGAGCTTGTAAGTGATATAGCATATGTTTTTTTTATATATTTTGTATGTAAGCATACTAAGTGTAAATAGTTATTTATGAATGTATCGAGATTTTCGAGCCGAAGGTGAACCGAATTCGATTATTAGGTTATATTTCAATTTTAATTTGTGTAAGAAAACACAACTTTACAAATAAATCGAGATTTTCGAGTCAAGCTCAAGCCGAGTTCAAACTTTTTCGATCCTGGATAACATGATCGGGAGGTCCCTACATACTTGCTTCTTAGTGTCTGTGGCAAACGGTATACACCTACCAAGCCGGTGTAACCCATGCATGACCGCCTTGAATAACTTCAAATACAATTCATATAACATTCACACTATAACTATACACCTACCAAGCCGGTGCAACCCATGCATGACCGACGTTAATGGCTAATTCACATGGGTCATATGCATTAGGTTATCACTGGTCACATTCAATAATGGGTATTTGACATCATATGGGTCATATGCATTGGGTTATAGTTGCTTAGAGTGTCATGTTACGACACATCCATGACTGTTGATAATGGGTCATGTGCATTGGGTTGTAGTGGCGTATAGTATCATGTTATCGACCAATACATGATTGGTGATCGACAATAGGTAATTAACATGGGTCATGTGCATTGGATTTTGTAAACTAAGACAAATACTATACAACATTTTTATACGTTTTGTATTTTTTTTACGTTTTCATCCGTTTGTAACGTTTTTCGTCCCTTTTTGACCGTTTTCAATCGATTTTGATCGATTTCGCTAGTTTTCGACCGACGTTGACAATTTTCGACAGATTTTGACGGATTTAGACCGTTTTAGACCGACTACGACCGATTGCGACCGTGTTCGACCGATTTCATCCATTTTGAACGTTTTCGGCAATTTTCGCTCGTTTTCATATGTTCTAAGCTTTTCTGAACGTTTTCCCTTGTATTAAAACGTTATTAAACGTTTATTACGTTTTCATACATTTTTGTACGATTTTTTCATTTCCATACGTCCTTCTCCTTTTTATTCGGGTTATTTGAATGAATTGTAATTCAAGGAATTAGAATGTGTTGTAATTGAAATCTGTTGGAATTGTAATTGATGAAATGTGTCATTGTGTTTGGTTGACTCGCAACGTAATGTAATTCAATAATAATAATAATAATAATAATAATAATAATAATAATAATAATAATAATAATAATAATAATAATAATAATAATAATAATAATAATAATAATAATAATAATAATAATAATAATAAAAATAATAATAATAATAATAATAATAATAATAATAATAATAATAATAAAAATAAATAATAATAATAAAATATAAATATTATTAATAAAATAATAATATTATTAATAAAATAATAATATTATTATTTATTAAATAATAATAATAATAATAATAATAATAATAATAATAATAATAATAATAATAATAATAATAATAATAATAATAATAATAATAATAATAATAATAAATAATAATAATAATAATAATAATAATAATAATAATAATAATAATAATAATCATAATAATAATAATAATAATAATAATATAGTGGCGTATAGTGTCATGTTATCGACCAATACATGATTGGTGATCAACAATGGGTAATTAACATGGGTCGTGGGTCATGTGCATTTGATTTTGTAAACTAAGACAAATACTATACAACATTTTATACGTTTTGTACTTTTTTTACGTTTTCATCCGTTTGTAACGTTTTTCGTCCCTTTTTGACCGTTTTCAATCGATTTTGATCGATTTCGCTAGTTTTCGACCGACGTTGACAATTTTTGACAGATTTCGACGGATTTAGACCGTTTTAGACCGATTGCGACCGTGTTCGACCTATTTCAACCTTTTCGACCGATTTCATCCATTTTGAACAATTTCCGCAATTTTCGCTCGTTTTCATATGTTCTAAGCTTTTCTGAACGTTTTCCTCTGTATTAAAACGTTATGAAACGTTTATTACGTCCTTCTCCTTTTTATTCGGGTTATTCAGGTCAACTCGAGTAACCCGAATACTAAATAGGGTCCCGTATCGGGTTGAAAATATTTGGCTAACTCATGTTCGGGGTCGACCCGATTGACCCGAATAAGGATTAATGGCCGACAATTCTTGATCGTCTGTTATACATACGGCTAATGATTTACACACTCAAAAAAGTTATTTGCATACTCAAGGTACAAGCGGTTGAAGCAGAGTGTTTAATACTGTACAAGTATTTAAAGCATAGATGGAGTGTCCCAATCAATTTATAAAGTGTGCAAATCAATTCCCCATACATAAACCCTAATTTAACACACTCTAAAAACTCATAATAAATCCCAAATCAAAATCAAATTAACTCACGTCGTCTTACCTTTGTGATGATTACCGCAAATGTGACAGGCCAGCAATGGTGCTAACATCTTGGACACCATCCAACCCTGCTCGACGTTTCATTTGCTGCCAAAATCGATGGNTAACACACTCTAAAAACTCATAATAAATCCCAAATCAAAATCAAATTAACTCACGTCGTCTTACCTTTGTGATGATTACCGCAAATGTGACAGGCCAGCAATGGTGCTAACATCTTGGACACCATCCAACCCTGCTCGACGTTTCATTTGCTGCCAAAATCGATGGGTAAGTTATCAGATACGTTTTGTTTAAAGATTATTAAGTTTAAATGTTTAATATACTACATTTTTTTGATTTTAGAAATCGGGTACGAAGAAATGTTATAAATGGGATTGGTATGATCCAGAGGAAGAATGTGAGTGGTACAAGATGCATTTGTTGAGATGTATAGCAAACTGAAACCCAATCAAAGGCGTGAGGTTGAAATTGAAGTTAATCGTCAAAGAAGGATTGAAGAATTGGAGGCAGAGTTGAAAAATGCCTTAAAGAAAGTCAGTGTTTGGAAATCAACACTTTGTGTTTTTGCAGTTGTGGTTTCTTTGGTACTTGCACTGAAGTAGTATAGTGTTTATGGCTAGATTGTGTGGTTTGTAGTGGCTCATGTACCCCATATTTTTGGTGAATGACTTAAGTGTTTGCTTGTAAATTTAACTGATCTTGATCTTTTGGCTACTCGATATCTTTTGGCAGTAATTACCCAAAATGGCACAAATTGACTATCCTGTTTGACCTTATACAAATGAATGCACAGGCACAAAACTACCAAAAATTACCGAAAGTGACAAACATGCTTGGCTATTAGTTATCTTTTGATAGTAATTACCCGGAATTGCCCAAATTCACTTGGAGAATCTTTGACTTTTGCAAATGACAATCTTTGTTTGACTTTTAACAAAGCATCATAACATAGTCAACAAAGCAACATAACATAATTAATCAACAAAAAGATAACTTGATCATATAGTAATCGATAACTTGATTAACAAAGAAACATAACATAAGTTTTCTTTGAACACAAAGCAACATAACATAATTAATTAGAGTAACCTTTTTTCACCATGGTTTTGAAAGTCCAATTTAGTAATAAATAAGTTTGGTGAGGGGATTTGGGGGTCCGGTTCCTCCATTTAATATATAGGGAGTTTGTTGCAAAAATAGGTCCCTAAAACGTCCCTCAACACTAAAGGTGCTAGCAACGTAAACTATCTACTAGCAGCATTAACTGTGTACGTTAACATACCCAAGCACCGATGTAGATAACAATTATACAGAAACATTAATGGTAACGTATTGGTTCATACTGAATGATAAAAACATTAAAATAACATAATAATGATTAATATCATCTTACATCAGGTTAAATTCAATGAAAATTATACAAACTATTTTGAATGTCTTTGTAAATATCAACAATGTTTCCACGGATTTCTTCTATTTCTTGATTCCGAAGATCAACTTTGTTCTGATGCGCTAGTATGATCTCTTGGTCTTTTTTGTTCTGTTCTTCCAACCGCTTGATTCGTTTGTTGTAAAGTTCAACCAACCGTTGTTCAGTACCATATTGGCCTGCAGAATGGCATTTGTCCCAGCACTCTTGGGTTAGGCCATGGATTTTATATTTTTCTGGCATTGGAGGAGGAGGAGAAGTATCCCTTGAACGTTTTGTTTTCTTTGAAGTAGGATTTGAAGATGATGAAGCCATTGAAGTTTCAAACAAAAATTAAATATGTAATGAAAAGATGAAAGAAGTTGGTTGTAATTCCTTTGTATTTATAGGCACACAAGAGTCGCAATGGCACAACGTTTAAGTGTCACAACGGTTTACAATTAAGTATTTAAGTGTCACAACGGTTTATAATAACTTTTTTACAGATACACTGATTTACAAAAAGTATTTAATAGTCACAACGTTTCCCAAGACTCACAATGTTAACGTTTTAATATTAGGGATTTTGTTGCAAAAAAGGTCCCTAAAACGTTTTAATATTTCTATTGTTATGTTTATCTTTTTTTTATTTAATGCAAGTAATGAACTGAATATGAATCGTTTTATTTTTGTGGCATTTTATTTTTATCTCAATGTATTATGTTTTTGCAATACTCAGTTTTCACTAGGCAAACCGCATCCAATGCATCATTAGGAAGAGTGATATGCACAAATACGATGAAGTACTTCAAGAGGGCATGTGCTATGTTGTTAGCGGTTTCTGTGTGACAAACACTATCTTTCAGCTATTCATTAAGCTTGATTTATGCCTAGCAACATTAATTTATGCCTAGCAGCATTTAGTTATGCCAAGCAGCATTAAGTTCTGAGTTACAAGCATTCACCCAAATTCCAATCCAAACAGCTTTTTCTTTGTCTTTCCTGCAAAATATTATCAATTAAATAATAAATAATAATAAAAAATATTATTAATAAAATAATAATATTATTATTTATTAAATAATAAATATAATAATAATAATAATAATAATAATAATAATAATAATAATAATAATAATAATAATAATAATAATAATAATAATAATAATAATAATAATAAAATAATAATAATAATAATAATAATAATAATAATAATAAAAAAATTTACTATAACTCTTCATGATTTCATTTAACTTGATGTTTTAACTTTATTTCGTTTGTAAATACAAGAATTTGTAATTAGATTATAACTTTTACATTATAGTTTTAAATGATTGTTACAAACATTTAAAACTACAATTTGTATTAAAACAACGAGCAAATCTTTGTAAATTTTTAAAATATAAAACAATCCTATCTAAATTCATTTTTCAACTAACTTAATCTATTTTTAGGTAATGATTAACATAATTAAAGTAGATTACAACAACTTCATTTATGTTACAAGGATAAATGTGTACATGGTTAATGGTCAAAGTTCAAATTTTAACCTTCCAAATTTCACAATTAATTTCGGTCGAATTACTAGGCCTATAAAACTTTTATCTTTTTACTGCATTTCATCATTCTCAAACAATTCCTAATTAACACATACTTTCTAATCTGCAAATGGATCAAGCAGGTTTGTGGTTTAATGTTTGTTTCTTACACATATTTACCAGTTTATAAAATCTCTACAAACATCTGTATTTAGATATATGTAACATCATTTTCTTTGGTCCATTTCTAATCGTTTTATTGCTTTATGTTTTACAGCGGCATCATCATCCACACCACAACATCCTGCAGTTTGGTATATTGCAAAAATGGAGCAAATGAGGAAGAAGAAGATGAAGGCTTGGGAGAAGATTGAAAAGAAGCAAAGGAAGAAGTACAAAGCAAACAAGCTCAAGGCTGCAATAAGAAGAAAGAAGAAAGCTAAACTTGAAGAAGTGGATGAAACTGTCAGTGATGATGATCCTTTGGATAACATTGACTATGACAATCTTCATCTTGCTTATGATCAAGAGAAGGATCATAAGTTTAGCTTTTTGATTGTTTTGTTATTTCTATTGTTATGTTTATCTTTTTATTTATTTAATGCAAGTAATGAACTGAATATGAATCGTTTTATTTTTGTGGCATTTTATTTTTATCTCAATGTATTATTTATGTTTTTGCAATACTCAGTTTCCATTAGGCAAACCGCATCCAATGCATCATTAGGAAGAGTGATATGCACAAATACGATGAAGCACTTCAAGAGGGCATGTGTTATGTTGTTAGCGATTTCTGTGTGACAAACACTATCTTTCATCTATTCATTAAGCTTGATTTATGCCTAGCAACATTAATTTATGCCTAGCAGCATTAAGTTATGCCAAGCAGCATTAAGTTCTGAGTTACTAGCATTCACCCAAATTCCAATCCAAACAGCTTTTTCTTTGCCTTTCCTGCAAAATATTATTAACTAAATAATAATTAATAATAATATATAAATATTATTAATAAAATAATAATATTGTTATTTATTAAATAATAATAATAATAATAATAATAATAATAATAACAATAATAATAATAATAAATAAATAAATAAATAAATAAATAATAAAATAAAATAATAATAATAATAATAATAATAATAAAATTTACTATAACTCTTCATGGTTTCATTTAACTTGATGTTTTAACTTTACTTCGTTTGTAAATACAAGAATTGCACTACGCCAAAAATGACCTTTCGTCACACATGGTCGTTTTTGAACGGTCACACTGTGACATTTTTACGTGACTAAAGGTACCAGCGTTAAATAAACAGCCACACTTGATCCGATTTGTGTGACCATTTCGTAAACTATTTGTCACGCATTTGTGTATATATGTGACTAGAGGGTAACTGGTAAATATTTTTCCATCATTTAGTCACGTTTAATTTGGGACGTGTGACCGATGCAAATCAGCTCGAAACATTAATCACGCTATAGATATACATATGTGACAAATATATGTCACACAATTGAACAATGT
>LBNU01033724.1:0-10156 GCA_014162995.1 Artemisia annua
CAGAGTAGAGTTCCTTGGTGACTATTGCCATCCATTTCAATGGTTGTGATCAAATAATACTTTTATACAGTGTCCGGACAGGTCTTTGGCGCTTCCACTGCGAGGTGCATATTCTATTATCGATCTTTATTCTAATGAGTTGGGTGAGGGACCTGACGGCGTCACGTTAGGGTGAAGGGGATATTGTCAATCTCACAAGAGAGTTTCAAGTAAGACTGTCTCTTTTGACGACACTATATTTGTTTCCACAAGAGGCCCTAGCATAGTAATTATGACTCCCTACTGACTTGGGTGACGTTTAGGCACATCGTACTCGTGTAGGAATCAAGCATGATAGGACGATTCCATATTTTGTTGAGGGGGATGGGTTTTTTTGCGTTGTGTGATCAAATCTTAAGACCTAACCTTCAGATTATATGCAGATTAGGACTCGGAAATATTGAATGGAGTTTTGACCGGGATTAACAGGACGCGTGTTGGCACTGTATTTGTATTTTCATTTGTCTGTGTGGAAGCTTTTAGTGTTGTGTGTAGTCCAAATATTTTCGCAAAAAGATAGGGTACGGTAATCGTGGCTATCAACGCATGGACCTTCTTGTCAAGCGAGCCGTTTCCATACCAATCTTTGGTTTCAAATTGCGGAAGCTATAAAAAGAACCATTATTGAGCATTTTGGATACTCCTTGTAACCAATTTTATTCTTTAGACATTTGTATGTGTTTTCTCACTTGAGATTTTGGTCACATTTCTGTGTGAGAAGATTGGCGAGGGTCTCTTACCAATGATATATAAGGTCCAATACAATTATGGTGGGTGGACTGGTTATTATCGGATATCTTGAGAACCGTTGAGCGTGATTCCGAACTGCTTTTCCTAGAATTGTGTAATTTTAGTCTAGTACATTCGCGAGTATCTTGTTCACATTTTGGGGTGTCATTGGTGACTTCATTCCTCATCTCTGAAATCTTGTTGTTTTTATTTAATTCTTTTAGGGTCGTTTTTATCGTAGGGAGACATATCCGCAAATGAGGTAGTTAGCTCTGTATACCGATTCAGCAACACCATTCACTTGCCTCCTGTAATTGGTAAGCGTTATCAATTTTGCAGTGTGGCTTAGCCTCTTGTGATTAGAAGAGGAACTAATTGTTTTTGGAAGGAGATCGCGCTTGATTCACATCACGTGTTTCTCTTCCTCATATAGCCCACAACCCAGTAGTGCCAATGAAACAAGTTCTCAATCGAAATCGCGCGGTTCAGCATTCATAACGCGAATACAATTAATTTTCGAAGAAAGAGAAAACCGCTAACCAACCAAGGATGAGATTATTTTTTAATTGCAGTGTATATGTTATTGGGAAAGCGCGAACTCCATCAGTGTTAAGATGCATTCCAGAGTAAGGAGGAGCGAATAGTGGGTTGTGCGATCCATATTAATTTAGATGAGGGTGTTAGGTTTGCTGGTGCGAGTGTTATAATGTTGAGGTAGCTATTGATGATTATTGTGGTGGAGGGAGACTCAAGGACCCATGTGGCATGAATTCGTTAAGATCAATAACCTTTCAGCGAGAAATTAAATTTGAAGTTAGGATTATCTGATTGGTGTTTATATAATGAAATTTGTAGCATTCTAAGCTCTACCACTATGGGTGTAATTGCGAAAAGATTATATAATTGACGTGTTCCAACTAGATAGTAAGTTATGTGGATTGGTACCCGGAGATAATTGATATTTATGAGAGCCAATTAGTTGATAATTAAGAATGGAAGATAATAAGAGGGGATTGAATGATCGGTTTTATGTTTCCTTCCAATAATTTCTGGGTTGTTAGGGTTGTACCATAGATGAGTGCACCTTTCTTAAGGTTTTTTGTATTTTTTTTTTCTTTTTTTTGGTATTGATTTTTTGGGTTTTTTTTTTTTTCCCACAGAACAAATTTTATGGTATAGTGGTCAGGGTACGGACTAGCTAAAGGGATGTTAGGCTAGGCAGGCGCTTTGGTGGTTCATGGAGGGTCAAAATGCTTATTTACGGAGGGGCATGTAGGTTTCTGAATATTACGTATCTCTATTTAACGGCCTATGGCGTCTGATATGCACAATTTCGGTCTGAATACTAGCCATGGCCCGAATTAACCTGAAGTCAGTTGTGTACATCATTTACAAGATGTCTGTATGTTGCTGAGCGAGTCGATTGCTGGAAGTATTTATGGGTCTACAACAAAAGGCGACGAGATGGATACGGATTTTTTTACATATTTAACTAATATAATTTTTAAAAGAATTTTATAATTGATCGATTTGGTCAGGTTTGGCTACATCAATACTACATATTGCCAGAAATTACAGGAGTGCCAAGTATATTTGATTTTTCAGGAGGATCTTCTATTGTCATGTACATGTTTTTTTTTTGTGTCTTTGCTGCATAAGTCTCTCCAAGAGTTAGATATATGGCCGGCTTGATTGCAATATATATCGTGATCAACTACTGTTTGAAAAACACTCTAAATGTTTCAATCACGAAGTGTTGTGTGAATCCATAGGTTTAAAGTAAAGTAATTGATCACAATGATTCTAATTTAAATAGAAATGTGGCTAACATTGTTATAGGGTTCCTCCGAAAATACCTACTTGCACTAAAGCTCATGGCAACCAAAGCGGTTAAACCAAACCAACACCAGTAACACTGTACTGAAAAATAAGGTCGACAATAACCGCGGAATTTCATATATACAAATGCCGCCTACGGCCAGGTACTCCAAATACCTACCAACCTTCAAATATAGTACACCACAAATTTGCCTATCCAGCAAAAGGAGTGGGGAGGTCAATTCCTATAAGGCCTATATACTATTTTTTTTTTTATTCGCGCTCACGTCGCAAGTGATTAAAAAAAAATGGCTCAAATGATGAGGGACTTAATAGTGGCAAAAATCGTACCTTAGTGGTATCCAACAAATGGCTACGCTTCACTCACAGTAACCAGCAAATAATAAGTTTCAGTCCAATAAACAGTTTTCAAACCATTGTGATCATAGTTAAAAAACAGAGCATGTAATCTCACCAAGTTAGTTTGCAAGCAATTAAAATAGATAAAAGTGGGGCTAATGGATCCACCTGAGTATGATAGCAATCAAGAATCACAACTAGCACCAACTAGTAAATCACAAGGGCCCTCAAAGATAGTGTAGCACAACGCATCAATAAAGTAACTAAGCACGAAGTCATCAGCACAATGTCATCAAAGTATGAGCACAACTGTAATGGGATAGGCACAGACCTAACGAGTAATATATATCAGAAATAAATACTCAAATAATATTGTTAATTATAAACGTTCGTCGAATACTTGTGTATTTTGAAAAGGTTTTGTTTCCAATGCGATAAAAGAAGTAAGACATTTGTAACTCGTGTGGATATCTTTAGAAAACAATTTCAAGAATAAGGACGAAGAAAGGCGGGCGAAACGAAATGAAACCCATAGAGAAATGACAAAGGGAGAGTAAATGCTTCGATGAAGAAGTCGTAAAATGTATGACCAAAGAATAACTTCACCTATAAACAAATAGAAACTACAATGAAATAATAAAGAGAAGAGAAAGATAAAAGAATAGAAGGAATAAATAAAAAACGAAGAAAACAAATGATAGATAGTTTCGGCGTTTACCCATTTTTCCCAAAATAGTTGTAAAAACATATGAGTTTTGAAAAGCTTTTCGATCATAAACATAATAAATTAGGGTTTTGTAAAAAGTTTGTAAATAATAAAAAGGGGTGGCGCGTGGTGATGTTTACCGTCGAGAGAAACAATAAGAGAGTGGTAGTGGCTCTCGGTGGTACACGGCAGCGAGGAGGTGGGCGCGTGAGGGGTGTTTGGTGACGAGTGGTGAGCTCACGAGCTCCAGAAACGTGTAGAAGTCTTCGATCTATCGATTGGGTAAAGAAAGTTTATCGCCGGAAAATTTTCCGGTGGCCGGTTGCCGGAAACTGCTAGTGTATAGCCAGAGGGGATGAGTTTTCCGGCGAGGTGTTTAGTGAGAGAAGAGAAAGAGATTTGGTGGTTGGGTGTGTGTTTAAATGAAAGGAAATGAAAAATAAAATTTATTATAGGTTATATATAAAAAGGTGTAGGCTAGGGTTGTAAGTATTGAAAGTGTAGGGTGGATAAGGTAAATAATACAAGGGACCAAATCTGCCAACGAGTTAAACTTCTCACAAAAACGCTTCGGGGTCCAAACGACATAGCAAACAGACTCGAAAAATTACGAAACTTGCGCCATTGTTCACGAAATAATCTTTCCAATAAAATCAAGTATAAACTTCAATATTTCTCCAATGTCGATTTAATTCAATAAATTTGGCAAAAGCAATATGATTCAAGTTTTCTAGGTTGTGCCGGCTCGATAAAGGGATAACGGTCACGTTAAATAAAATATTTCATTGTTATATTTTCTTTGGGTTCGTATTTGATATTATTTGAATATATGAGAAAGTACATTACTATTACATGCTATTAACCCTAAAAAACACAACTCAATAACATGATAAGCATGAAAATATAAAGAAATATTTAGCAGATCTTAAGAGCGTATTTGAACACTTGTCACTCAACTAACACACATAATATGTATTTTTAATGACTTTTTTTTTGGGTAAAGGGGAATAATCCTGTACCCCGGCAAAATGCATTAACCAAACATCATTTAAGTACAATGGATATGGGTGACATCCCATATCATAGCCCGTTACATAGGCATAAACATTTCTTAGTTACAAGAAAACGACCACTACCACACAAATAAAAACATGACTACAATATAACCAACTACTTCCTAGACCGACCTTGGAGCTTGAAATCTTCATTATAGGCAGCCAAGTGTTTTGGAATCATGTAGTAGATCCGTAGAGTCATCATCCTCTTAGACGAATATCAAAGTGATCACAAAAAGCTTGCAATTTAGGAGGTAGAACCACTTGATCATCATATCCGTCGTAGTAATCTTCCATATCATCCAGAAAACCTCCACCCTCCGGCATCATAACTTCATCAACTTCTTCATCCGAGTCACCTGCACCTGAAGATAGAGATTTATTATTACTTGTAGAGGCATTGAATTGCTCCCACAAACTTCCACTTGCACTAGGATCACCAACAGAACGTGCAAGATTATTAGGGCTGGTAGAAACATGCAAACCACCCCCTTCCACGTTAGAGGAAGAACTAGCAGCCACACAAGATTCCGAATTATCCAATCCTTCCTCCAACAATGTATTAGAAGAGTTATCGGCCAAATCAAACACCTTATTCTCTTCCCACATCTTATCCATATTCCTCTTAAGCTCACCAAGATCAATGTTATCTTTAAAATAGCCAAATTCATTAACATCATTATTCACCAAAGGAGCATTCGATTTTTCCTTAGGAATCTCCTCATTTGCGACCTTTGGAGTAGCTTGCGGCTGAACATCATCCTTTGGCTTATTACCAACCAAATTCAGTCCCTCATTAGTAGGAAGAGGTGACTTATCCTTCGATGTGGCTTTAGTGGTCTGGTTGTTATTATTAGGCTTAGCAACGGGTCGATATATTAATTTAGGCTTACCAGGAACCCTCGCCTTGTTAACACCCTTAGTTTTACTCTTTGCAGCCCCACCACCATCCACACGTAATGTCCTATTAACTTCCTTCTCTTTCTTACGGCATTCCTTATCAACATGATCAAAAATTTTACAAACGGAACAACGAGGAGGCTTGTATTCAAATTCAATAGCAATCTGAACCATACGATGCTCACTTGTCTTTGGTATAGGAATTGCCACAACAAGAGAATCCACATAATCATTGTCAGCTGAGATCTCAACTAAAACACGAGCATACGAATTCATACCCCACGACTTGAGGCACATATTACTTGTGTGCTCATCAAACATAATGATTCGTCCTAACTTAGCAGTGATCAAATTCAGCCCAACCTTAGAATATGCCACAACAGGCACATTATACAATTTAACCCACACAGGAACCTTTTTTATGTCCTCTTTAATTAATACTGAATTAGGGTTCCAAATATGAAGGATTAATGGAATAGACCTGATTCGCCAAGTATGCTTGAGAACATTATCCATACCTTCCCTATTAGAAAACTGAAACATAAAAAATCCTTGATGAATCATGACATGCGTTAACCCAAATTTCTTCCAAACAGTTCGCACAAAATTTTGGACTACAGGAAAAGCAGGTCTTTGTCCAACAAAATAGCCATAAAGTGAATTATTGAACCGTGAGCAAATCGTTTCCACTTCTTCCTGCGGTATAACGACATCTGCCAATGCTAAATCAACCTTGGCATCATGATTGACACCCTTATCATCCCTCGTCATACCAGCAGTAAAATGACTACTTTTGTTTACACTTTCATTCATACTATCACTAACCACAGCACCATGAGTACTAGTAACCATAGGGGATACCTCGTTAACACCTTTATCATGATTCGTGCCCCCCACTTCAGCCTCCTCATTGACAACAGCAGCAACGGTCACATCATCATATGTATTATCATCAACAAAAGCAACACGTTTCCTTGTTATCTTAGGAGGTCCCTCGTTGGTGCTTATGTCAACAGCCATAGCATCATTCACGTTGTCATTGACAACAGCCACATGTTTATTCAACACTTCAAACTGCTCCACGTTCGAACCATTAACACCAGCCTCACCTTTATCATTGATTCCAGCAGCAACATTCACAACTTCATGCACATTATCAATAACAAAAGCAACACGTTTACTTGATACCTTAGGAGGTGCCTCGTTAGAGCTTTCCACAACAGCCATAGCATCCTTAATGTTATCAAGATGCACCACTTTATCACTTATGACAGCAGCCATATCTTTAACCACGCTAGAAGGATCACTATTGGTGCTAACACACCGATAAGGCTTCAACGGTTTCCCATCTTTACCCAATATTCTTCTATCAATATTCTTCACCTTCCTAGCTAACCCACTCAACAACGAACTAGGCTCACCAACAGATTTCAATGAAGACTTGTCCGTAGTATTGAGAAAACTTTTGTCCATCTCTCTAAAACCCAAAACAAAGACAATACACTTGACTTCAAACGTCTCGGCTTAACAAACCCTAATTAAGGGTTTTTAATCACTTCAATTAAATCGTTGAACCACCAGAGACTCAAGCCAACCTTGCAAGAACGCTGAATAACAACCCTAAGAAGGTTTCGATGATAATAATCCAACAGCAGCAAGGCAACGATCGCAACACAAATAAATATGGTCGACTAAATTAAACCCTAAAAATAGGGATAATGAAATCGATAAACAATGAGAATGTGTTGGCTTGCGATCAGAATATAATTGGGATAGTAGAACCGACCTAATCAAGAATAGGCATGAACGAACAATTGTGTAGTCGACCCACCCAAAAACCAAACAAGTAGCGATTTAAAAAAACCCTAACAAGATTAGCGATCAGTTGTAACAAACCTTTAATCCAAAAACCACGCAACAATTCGACTAAACCAATGATAACCAAGGAGATTAAACACTAGAATAGCCAATTAGAATCATGAATTAAAGGACTTGAGGCTGCCAAATTGAAGAACGATTAGGGATAGAGTTAGGGGAAAAAATTCGCCACCTAGAGAGAGAAAATTAGGGTTGTCCCTAATGCTTTCTTGGTTTATTTTTAATGACTTTAACTTCTAATTGGTTTTATGACATACGGCTAAGTGACAAATTAAGTGTCCGTTTGGTTTATAGGTGGGTTTAAAATAGGATTTTGCATTTGATTTAGGATTTAGAGAGAGAAAATACATTTAATAAATATTTTTTATAATAAAATTAGAATAAAAAAATATTGTTTAAAAATTTATATAAAAATGGTATGTGAGAGTAAAAAGTGATGAGTCCCATGAATTTTGTCAAAACCCTCTAAATTGATTGTGAAATTAAATTTCATTCCTTCTATCATTCTTTTTATTAAAAGAATGAACCAAACAACAAATTCTTGTCACTATCAATCTTAAAACTCATTTCAAAGTATCAAACCAAACGCAAACTTAAAGTGTATTTGTGTAAAGGAGAATCGTTTCAGTGAAATTAATTCTTACTTTGCAGTGTATACTTCTCTATATTATTCAACTATGTATATTGCGTTGACTTGAAATAAAATAACAGATAAAGAATTGGTTAATCACTAGTTATGTGCACATAAGTAATTTGTTGACCTTTTTTTATGACATTAGCATCTCTATCTATTTTGTACAAAACAACATGTTAATCACTACTTAGAATCATGCTATCCACCTTCTAGCTTCAAAGTTGATATATATATAGTTGAATTTGTTAATATACTTGAAACCAAATACTTCCAAGGATTTACTTTTGTATAGTTATGTCGACCGAGATGATTAACGAAAAAGAGATACATATTTCAGTGGATCCAGTGTCCATGAAAGAAGTCGTTGAATATCCAAGTTCGCGGCTACCTAAACCTCCAACTGCTAATAAGCCATTGCCTTCGGCACCAAAAAAGAACAAGTTTCTTAGCGCTAGTCTCCCAAGTTCGGCTTGTTCATCTCCTCGTGGGGTTATCCCCAAAACAAAAGTCATTGATGATCAAGGACTTGAAAGAGGTTCACCCAAGTCGGCCGCCCTAGCCCATCAACACTCTGTGGCACTTTCTCGTCTTGCATGGCTTCGTGAAAATCGCATGCAGCGAAGCAAGTCTTGTGGTGAAGGGAGACCATCTGTTCAATATGATGAGTTTGACCTCTACCAGACTTCCAACAAAAGTACTAGCAGCATTAGTACTAGCGCTGATAGTACACCTAGAGGTCAAACTTCATCAGATGATGAATATAGAGGAATGATTAAGTCCAAGAAATTACCTAATGACGACGATTTCAAATGTGGAGCTCTTTGCTTGTTTTTGCCCGGATTTGGTAGTAAGGCTAAGCCCGTGAGAAGTAAAAAGGATCAACGAGAAGAAATTGGACATGTGATCTCCCAAAGGGTGTCTCTAGAGAAATTTGAGTGTGGATCTTGGAGGTCATCGGGGATTTTGACTGGAGGGAGCGATTTTTCATCCAACATGTATTTTGATTTGCCATTGGAACTCATACAAACGAGTGGTAATGATGCTAATTTGCCAGTTAATTCGGCTTTCTTGTTTGACAAGGATGTGAAAGGAGTTCTCAAGACGAAAGGAAGTGGAGAAAGCAGGAAGTCGCACGATGGTCGTCATGTAAGATTTTCAACATCTTCACCTATAACATCACCAACTTCGTCTTCTTCGTGCATTACACCTCGCATGCGCAAGGCTCGAGATGAATTCAATTCTTTTTTAGAAGCTCAGAATGCTTAAAACTTTTATCTATGATATGTCGATATCTATTACATAATGCGTAAGTTAATTATGAGTGTTTAATATAACGTTTGATTTTTGGTTAATGACGCCAATCAAGGTCCATCCAAATTGTCGTGGTGTAGTGAAATGTCATTATTAACCTATGTTAACTTTGATACAAAAGAGGCTGTTTCTACGAACTTGATATAAAATAACTTGCACATATGTACACATGGGGTAAAGTTAAAATAAAAAGATAAATATTCGTATATTACATAAAAGGATTTTTTTTTTTTTTTTTTTTTTTTTTTTTTTTTTTTTTTTTTTAAAATGTTTTTGAAAAAATCCAAAGAAATTCTACAAGATCGGGTATGTTGGTACATAAAACTTTTGTGAAAAAAGTTTTTCTAATTTTGAGTTTTTATACGTTTTTTTAATGCACAAAAACGAATTTTAATGCGCAAAAAAATTTTGATGCACAAAATTTTCAACTTGTTTTAGTTTGATGCGCAATGTTATTTTGAAGAAAAAAGTCAAAAGAAGTTTGGTGTAAAAACGAATTTTTGATACACAAAAAATCGATTTAATGTACAAACGTATTTTTTCATAATTTCTTTTCGGATAAAGTATTTACTTTTAGAAAAACTTCCTTAACAACTTTTTCATGAACCAACATACCCGACCTTGTGGAATTTTTTTGAATTTTTTCGCGAAATTAAAAAAAAAAAAAAAAAAAAAAAAAAAAAAAAAAAAAAAAAAAAAAAAAATTTTTTTTTTTTTTTTTTTTTT
>LBNU01033724.1:19935-63841 GCA_014162995.1 Artemisia annua
TATATATACTGACTACTATACTACATTATATATAGCTGACATATACCACTACGTAGTAGAGGGGTCTATAAGGTATACGGGTAGGTGTCGTGATGATATATTCGGGTGATTGATTGAGTGATAAACAGACCAAAAAGCGCCACAGCCAATGGGAAACATGAGGGACTTAAACACTCGTGACCAAAAGACTAAAGAAAACAGAGGACAGATAAAGAATCTAACCGGAAAGTGCAGTCTTGTTTCCTAATACAATCTCGTAGTCCTCTTTGTAGACCCTAATGATCTCTCTACTACTCACCAAGGAGACGATCACGGGCTAGGTTTGTTAAGTGTATTGGTCTTCCATAATGTCACGTCGATAAAAGGTGTTGCTGTGTAAACCTACCTAGGTGTAGAAGATAAACGCCTAGGGTTTATTAATGTTTAGTTAGAGTTAGTTGGTTAGTCAGCCTCAAGGTTATTCTACCTTGATCAAGTAGGATTGGGGCTGTAAATATTAGTGTTATTATTAGAGATTATCAATGAAAAACCTTGTTGATAACATTGATGTTCTTATTTATTATTCCGCTGCATGTTATTCAATGTTATTATTCCTAGATAATTAAAGGTTTAACAGCCTGGAGCCCGTAACGATCAAGGAGTGCTGGGTTCCTACATGTGGTATCAGAGCCTGGGGCTCGTGATATCTAGGGATTACAAGGTGTTTTTGTTTCGTGGTTATGATGAAAAAGATGAGTCGAAGTTTTATTTTTTGGTGCCTGATAAAAAGTCGACAATAAGAAGCGACCTCGTAGATCTGTGTGATGATCTGTCGTTAATTGGTTTGTCGTTTCATCAATGATAATGTCAAGGTAACCTCGTATTAAAAAGGTCGATGCAATTATTCAAGATTCGTGGTGTGTGGGGCTGAATTATTATCTAACGATCCATCAAGAAGTTTGAAGGTAAGGATAAATTGTAAAACCCACTTATACCTTCTACTTATTTGGTAAATTGTTTTTATTATTATGATTGGTGGGGATAGTTTACTAAATTGGTTATTCTCGTACCATCAATCATAGTGAAGTCGGTGCAAATTATAACGGGATATCTTCACATGGTTTGTCGTTTGTCACATATGGTATTAATTGGTCAAGGTTTTATTATCTTGTTATCAATTAGTATTTTAATGAAGGGTTGTCATAAGGTATGATCAATGAGTTGTCGCCTAGTGCATGTGAAGACCGATTCAAGGAAATCTCGTACTAATTTTTGACTAAAGTGGATCGGTATTATTATAATCTTGTTATCTTGTGAATTGGAGAAACATATTGGATGTTGTTGCTGCTATTAATTGCGTAATTAATTGATATGTGCAAACTGATTGGAGATATTGGTTTATGCCTCTATGAAAATTAAAGTGCTGCGTATTATTTGAGGAAGCAGATAACCTCGTACTACTTTATTATGGATAAGAAGGTTTGTGCATTAAATTGGATGAGGCATATTGTTTGTTATGAACGGTTGGCGCATGTGCAGCTCAATGAGTACTATTATGGTTTCTAATTCAAAGTACTGCTCTGCTCATTGGAAGTACTGCTGCATCTCATACAACGTACTGCTTGGATTATTTTTAACGTACTGCTCTCTGTTTAATGTACTGCTACAAGGTAATTCAAAGTACTGTTGCTAGTTTATTGAAAGTACTGCCCGTTCGTTGAAAGTACTGTTGCGTTAGTTCAAAGTACTGCTACAAATTTTATTGGTGATCATGATTTACAAGCAGTAAGGGGAAGTACATATGAGTTTGATTGGTTTTGGATTACACACACAGGAAGGTTATTGTTATACACACACAAGGAGTTTGGTTTATTTAATCTTAAAGGTTTTTAAAAAGGCTCGTTATTTGGATTATTGGATTAATTGGTTACGAAGACGATTATTTATCACTTATTTGAAGGTGAAGTGGAGCTTCTTAGATGCGTGTTCTTATCATATCTTAAACGGCTTCATCACGTTTAAAGATAACTTGTTTGTGCGTTAAAGATGTGACAAAGACTTGATGAATCTAGCAATGTGTGATTTTTCTTATGATGCTCTATGCACACATTGGCTATCACTTAAAGGAGTTACNACACAGATATTTACAAGCATTGTATTATATACTATCAGTCACTTATAACTTATTATTCCGTTACAAGAAAATTTCAGTGTTTACATTCGTTGATCTTTCTTACTTTATTCACGTGCTTATTTTTTTTAATAAAAAACCCTCTAAAATCCCGTGGATTCCACGGGTCAAATACTACTACAAATCTATACTAACTAATAAAATAAGGTTTTTTACAAGCACCCTAAAGCAGGAGCATTAAAAAATAAAATTAATTACACCTTTAAAATTCCTTATTTAGAACAAAATGTACAAGTACCCTAATGCAATATTTCTTTAAAAAAGTCAAATAATGGTAAAATAAACTCTGTTGTGTTATCTTTGTAAACTCATAAATGTAATACGCTCCTCCTTCTTCAGTTTCAATTCTCAGTTTCAATTTTGAATCCACACGTTAATTGAAAACGCGTTTCATAATCAATTTTCAGTTTCAATTCTCATCAAATGATACGATTGAGTTATTTTTGTAAAGGAATTATAGCATTAATGGTGATTTAATTGGTTTTGATGTCTAATTGATCTCTGGCGGCTTGCTTTCATCTATTTTAGGTATAGATGACAACATTCCAACTCATGTAAGTCTCTTAATTTGTGGGTTTTGAATGTAATTTGTTATTTTTGTAACAACCCTATGATTTTAATTTTGGGAAATTGATTGGTTGCCTTTTTAAAATTGTGAATTAGTAAAGTTATATTAGGGTTTAGAGCCTATATAATCCCCATATGATATGTGTTAGCTGCCCACATCATCACTTTCTCTGTTCTTATGGGTAGCTATTGTTAGAGGACAAAGCTGCCCACATCATCAGTTGTTATGGGTAGCTATTGTTATAGGACAAAGCTGCCCACATCATCCTATAGGTAGCTATTGTTAGAGGACAAAGCTGCCCAATTCAATTGATGATACGTTTCTTTATGTCTGTTCATGCAGTAACAAAAATAAAAATTTGATTTCGTCATAAAGTGATTTGGAATGTTAAAGAGAATTCAAAATTGCAATGCATTATAGGCTTTGTTTTTAGATACAATGAATTTAAGGTTTTCATTTTGATAATATGTTTTGTTTTTAGATACAATGAATTCAATGTGATTTGACTTTCTACATATCGTTTCATTGTAAATGAAAAGTTATAGGTTGACTTATTTATTCATGTAATGCAGGAGTTGTGGCTGGATCAGTTGAGGGACATGTAGCATGGAAGTATTTTAATCCAGCCAACCACATTCATGATAGGTTTGTTAATGCATATTGCAACTCAGTATGCCTTTTAATACATTATTCATGCTCAAAGGATGATACTTTATCTAATCTTCTATTATAATAACATACATTTTACATATATGTTGCTCCTGCAGATTTGCTTTCACAATAAATTGGCAAAGGAGAAATAGCACGATCTTGCAACAGTGAATGATATTGTTTTTAGCCCGTCGTATGTATTTCTTTGACTACATATTTTTTGTGAAAATTTTGGAGATCTACACTAATAATCTTCTTGGTGATTAGGAATTACAACGTCTTTGTCTCTGGTACTAATTATAGTTACGTCACCCTACGAAATGTTCCAACCAAAAAGAGAGTATGTGAGGTACTTGAGCTAAAATTTTTGTAGCATTTAGTATTGATGTAGCTCTTAATATGGAAATTTGCAATGATGTTTTTCTTGAATGTGTTGAATAAGTTTTATGGGACAGTTGAATTGTTTCATTTTTTAGATGTGGTTAACACAATTTTGCTCTAATAATCCTTACAGATGCCGAAGTTGAAAACATTATTGACTCCTGAGATTAACCGATTTTAGTAAGTGTGGAATGTGTTTTTGTTTTGATGAAATGGTTTACATGTTGAATATGGTTATTATAACTATTAGCTTCAGTTCCTACAGTTAGGGGCTGTCTGAGATACGAGTAAGAACTTTACAATGAATAAACAATTTAAGTCAGCATTCTATATAACCATCTTATTGGTCCATTTATGATATTCGGCACTTGTTTCTCAGGATTATGAATTAAGAACAGATTTTGTGCTGAAGTTACTTGGCGAGTTGTTGTTCAACCTTCAATTTCAAACATTGGGATCCTTTTCATTGTTGCAGCACTTCTTGAGATTCGGAAACTTACTGATGTATGTGCTCTTTTTAATCCTTTTTTCATTATACGTTTGTACGTTTCAGGATTGAATGACTTTATTGGAATGGATTTTACAGGTTGAATTCGTGGAGGAATTAATAAAACAAGTAGGAGTTGCGGCTGTTCTTGGGTGTGTTTTTTTTCATAAAATTCGAGATTCTTGAGAGAATGTGCTTAGTTACCATAATCGTTACATCAGATTTGCCTTCTGTAAGGGTGATGCCACATTGAGATTTTCCTTCTTTGAGTTAACAAGGGTAGGTATTGTAGGAATGTGAAAATTTCTTTATGAATGTGCATGCGAAACACTAAACTGACAAAAGTAGAGAGTATGTTGCATGATCTAAATATGCCATGACTAAATTAGACATGAATAAATATGCCACAAGTTTTGCATTTACACCTAAACACTAAATTGACAAAAGCAGAGAGTATGTTGCATGATCTAAATATGCCATGACTAAATTAGACATGACTAAATATGCCATGACTAAATTAGACATGACTAAATTGAATACAATGGGTTGTTGGGTAAATTATCCTTATAGACTATTGTCTTTTGGCTCAATGCCCTCTTATTCAGGATCATTTGTGTTTAATTTCTTTCTTTTCATTAACCAGTTCGACAAGCTACCGCTGAACTGGTGTTAACAGTTACATGTATTTTACACTTTTCCTTCAGGGTTTCCAGATGAACGAGCAATGGAGGGGAAAAGGCTGAAAGAAAAATAGGATGGCTTTTTAAACTCATCTTTGCCGGGACGGCAACTCTTATTGGATACCATATTTTTCCATACTTAGGTATACACTTTCTTTCTTGAATCCCTCATCAATTATGTTGCCAATCAAATCTGTCTCAGTGGAGAAAACATATTTAGAAGTTGCCTCAATTGTCGATCTTTTTGTGACAAGATTTAGTGAATGTATATTTTTAGGTGATAATTTGATACAACAATCCATGTCACTTTTAAATGTCAAGGACCCACTATTTAAAAGGATGGGAGCATCCAGATTAGTTTGTTTTGCAACAGATGGTAAAGTTTAATTTTTAAATTATTTGATGAGCGCTTTTGCAATGTTATGAGTATTCATCCAAACATTTTTTTTATTTAGATGAACAAAGAATGAAAATTATTGAGATGGTTGGTGCGCAAAAAAATGTTGATATGTTGGGCGATGCAAAAGATGATGCCCCATGTAAAGAAGCTTTGAACGCGATTATTGTCCTTGCTCGAGTAGGTCAGTATCTTTTATCAGTCCTTCACTTTTCCATGATTAACCAGTGTGATTAAAGTATTAGCTTGCTGTACAAAAGGTAGTTTGTATGCATAGCCGTAGGTTGTTGTTATTCACTATAATCTCATATATCATTTCCTCTTTCCTACACTCCTGCACTTAAACCTATAAGAAATTAGGGGGTGTTTGGGATTACTTATTATTTATAATTTTCCGTTCAATATGCCATTGTTTCTGAAATACATGAATGACTTTCTAAAGGAATTGGTTAGTAGGCCAAACATAATAATCTGGTATATTTAGTGATCTTCATCAACGTGAATTGCAACACCAATACTAAATACACCTGCCAACTGTTCATCAACTTGAATGCATCATAGAGGTAGCAAAATGAACGGGTAGGGTGGGTAGGGTAATGGGTTCGGGTCAATATGGGTAGTTCTTTAGTGTGATTATAGATGTGTAAAACTTGCCATCTCTACTGCTCAATCATCTTTGGCTTAAGTGATTAGTTCTTTGTTTTATGGGCATGGTAACTAAAGGCATAACACAAAAAGCTGAGGAGTAGAACTTCTGTTTTTTAAGGTTCTGTTTACTGAACCATAGTAAATAGGTTGTAATAAATACTACTCCGACACAAAAAGTTTCACCGTTAGAATGGTTTCATATTATCTTGCAATGTAGCCCTCAACCGTTTTGGGTCATTATTTTGTGATTTTCGTGTGAGTGCACAAATATCACAAATGGTCTAAAGTTTCTACCTTTGAAGGATGTTATTTTTAATCACGAGCATCTAATGGATGTTTAAGTTTCTTTTGTGTACAGGAGTATAAATATTACTCATGCTTGCCGAATTAGTTCTGGATTTCTCACAAGCCATTCACGCAGCTGAAAAAAGGCAGGCAGATTTGGATGCACATATTATTCCGAAGAGAAGAGGATGATGAAGGCGATTAGACATAACTGGTTTAAGCATTTGAGTGGGATCTGATATGATGCTCTATATTTGGGTCTTAGGGATTGTTTGGCTATTCAAGTTAAATAATTAGCTTTAGCGTAAAACATTTTGGAGTATGCTATTTGCTAAGGCCATAATATTTTATGTTAAGATTAGTTAAACTCCCCCTTAGTCGTTATTTATGTGTATTTGGTCTATTTGGTAGGGTGACTCATGTTATAAGATGTGGTTAAGATTTGCTGTTAGGAGATGGTAGACTCACTCTAAGCATGTACGTTGGTTACAATTTGTTTTATACATATTATAACTTTAAAATAAATTTAAAAGGATACACACATTTGAATCCTAAGTATGATTCTCTTGGGCTTATTTTGTTGGCAAAATCCTAAGTATTATTCACTTGGGCTTATTTTGTTCGGGTTGCAATAGTTCATGGTTGATTTTAGATCAAGGTTAGTGTTGTTATTCATTTGCATCCAAATTCCCATTTGTAATTCATAAATATTTAGGTGTTCACGGAATGGTCATTGACTATTAAATTGATTGGCGCTCATAGACGTTATTTGCTATTTAAGACAATCAAATTTGGAGACGACAACGCATAGACGTTTATTATTTTAATTGTTACTAACTCAATTGATTATCGAATAATCACGTATTATCTCATTATTTTTTTTAGTGCAACTTCTTCCTTTATACCTTCAACAAAGGTTCCCTGCCACGTACCATACAGAAGAACATGATAAAGAAGAGATTAATATTAACTATAGAAACATGAGTCGGGAACCTTCTCAGTGAATTTTCTCACCTTTTACGTCTCTTATAAAAAATCAAAACACACTGCAAACACATGATTGACGATTATTTTTAGAGGATACGGGATTAGGGCTGAGGAAAATTAGGGTTTTGGAGATAAAATATAAAAGACGACTAAATTATCCAGCTTCATGATGTTTTGAGAGCCGTATATAATTAATAATATTGGATTTAGTTTGCTAATATCGTATATAAATTTCCTTTATAGATTTTGACATAGAGTAAATAACCAAAAAAGTTAAATGGTTCAGTGGTTAACACATCACAGACTATCAAGATGGTCATGAGTTCGATCCTCTGCAGTTTTGTTTTTAAAAAAACACATTCGAATTAACCCAAAAAAAATCCAGTGGAATAATTAAATACAACCATATTGATGACATGGACTAAATAGAATAATCAAAATACAAAATAAATTATAAAAATTGCTTACATAGCCAGAATGTGATGACATGGCTGCTAATAAAAATTACTGGGCAATGAGGTGGCGTTTTCTTGAATTTTATATATATATATATATATATATATATATATATATATATATATATATATATATATAGGGTGAAGTTCTTTTCAGAACCAAATAAATTGCGAGAACTGCTAGAACCGATTTACACCATTGATCTATATTTTAATCTTAAAACTTTTCTTTTAAATATAAAGGGCTTATTAGTAAATTTATTTATTTTAGTTGAAACCTCAACTGACAACTGTTTTTATTAATCTTCATGATTTTAGGAACATATTTAAATATTTGCCTTTTGTACGTAGATCAATTTTCATGTTTCTTTCGTTCAAAAAAAATTCCAAGTCTTTTATACAAAACATATATATTTAAAATACTGTGGTTATATGAATATGAGTAACCTATGATCATTCAAAGAGTAAAAAACACAAATGCATATGTGTATTCCCACTAAATCAAAAGACAATCGGTTCATGCCTCAAAAGCATTGATATTTACATTAATTTTGCTGACATACATAACATTCACAAAGATTGCAAATGGGGCTGCATGCCTAAGACGATATAAAAGATTAAAAAATAAAACTTATTATTATACATGTGCATTACTTTCTACAACACTAGTTAGGTATACTGAGTTAGGTATACATATGCATGGACAACTTTTTCATGATACACATTAAAATAACTTGTTCATCAGTGGGCACATATGTATCGTCCATGCATATGTGTTATCGATTTCAGGTTATGCACATATGTATGAGTTGTCTGTCATTTTTATCTTGTTCAATATCTTCGACATGCACATGTGTTTAGAGATAAAAAGAGTCGAGATACTCATGTATACACATGTGCACAAAATATAATCTTCAGCGCCAACTTCGTCTTTCGAGGTTGAGCGTTATATCTTTAATCTTGAGGTATGTTCATGCATATATGTCGTGTGTCACATCTTTATTTCCATCGTCATGTTTCAAGAATCTGATTCAATAGCCACACAATAATCACAATTAAAAATGTTTTTTTTTGTTTTTTGTTTTTTTTTGTTTTTTGTTTTTTTTTTCATAGAACCTATTTCTCCCACCAATATGCCTTGTTTCTAGACATCATACATGGCATTCGTTTCAAATATTTGATTCCAAGAAGTAAACACATGTGCACCCCTTCTCAAATTCTCGCGTTCATAAGTAAATACATGTGCACCTCCTTGTCAAATTCTTTGTTAGATACACTCGTCTTGAACAAATATGCATCGTTCCTCTTCATCGTCATTATCTAGCAAGATAGTAATATAAAATATGCTTCAAAATATTAATTTAAAATTATTATTATTATTATTATTATTATTATTATTATTATTATTATTATTATTATTATTATTATTATTAAACTTAAAGTGATTCGATTTTTAAAATAAACAATTATGAACGTATTCGGAACCAAATTATTTAGATTGTAAACTTATAATTGCTTAAAAACGCATATTTTTTTTCAAGTCAAGTGTTTAAATTTAATAGACCACATGACACCACAATTTTTGCTTTTCTATCTATTACATCCGCTAAATGCACTTAACACTTTTATACGTTTTATACCATTCTTACAATTTACATAGACTCTTATCAACAACTTACTTTTTTTTTGTTTTTTTTCTTCATTTTTACCTCCTCATGGACTGAACATGGATTTCTCAATTGTTTGACGTTAACTGCATACCTTTGCTATTCAACGCATCTATCTGGTGGACAATATGATTCATGCACGTTTATTTGCTTAGTATTTACAAACTAAGTTGTTTATCGTATCTACCTGTTTATCAAATAAATCACGTATTATCGTATCTAATGCTCAGATTTGGACACAACATCGGAATGGACATTTATAAAGAATGAATCGTCATTTATCGTCATCCAACCTTCCAAAATTATGTCATTGTTTATTTGATATTATTAATGGAACAAGTTTACGTTATTGCTTTTTTTTATCATCTCATTTTCTCTATTTCTTTAAAAAATAACCCGGTGTCAACGGGTCTTTAAGCTAGTATATATATACTACTTATAATAGAGGAAGACACTTCCCTTCTCTTTAATATTTTAAGACCACCAATAATCCAATTTTAAGCAAATACAACCTTTTAAGCATTATTTACAGGTACCTGAAGCATATATAAAACTAAAAACAAACTACTCATATATTACAATTAATACACTATTAAAAACACCCCTTCATTCAAAAATACAAGTGAAAAAGCATAATTTACAAGTAGTTGAAGCACAAATAAAACTAAAAAACACTATTCAACACATACAATTAATACATAATTTAATTCATCATTTCACCAAAATATACAACTAATCAACTATTTAACCACAATGTACAATCTAATTAAGCTTCCAAAACATAAATCTGAATCCAGCAGCCCAAAACAAATTAACATTTGTTCGCCGGAAAATTTAGTCACATGGTACCCGCCGCCGCATCGCGCGGGTACCCTGCTAGTGTGTGTGTATATATATATATATATATATATATATATATATATATATATATATATATATATATATATATATATATATATATATATATATATATATATATATATATATATATATATATATATATATATATATATATATATATATATATATATANCACTATATATATATATATATATATATATATATACACACACATACACACACACACACATACACACTTATTATTAAAAGGATTAATTTTGTAAAAGTTTATAAATCAATGGTATATTTTGCCATTTTGCAAACTTAAAGGTATAAATGAAATATTTTTATATAATTAAAATACTATCTTTCTTAACTTACAAACGTATCACGTTACTAGGGAATTTCATGTGAGGGGTTTTCATTTGGGTATCCGTTTTGACGAGTTTGCTTGGTTTACCAGTTAAAGTGCCATGGCTCCTCAAACATTTACTACATGACCTCTGAATATGAAGGCCCGAACAGTGTTACGTTATATCCATAATCTAATGAATCAAAGAAACATTTACTTCAAACTTAATGAAACAAAGTTTCGAAACATAAACAACTCAAATAATACTTGACATACATTACCTCAGGTTGCATGATAAAGCCATCTATTATCTGAGTCACTTTTGATATCAATCAGATTTCCCTGAACTAAAGTGAGTTCATAGCATCACTTTTAAATCCTTTGAAAATTTCATAAACCTGTGAGGGGGATATATGCTATAAACATGAATACAAGTATTTTCAACTATCCTGATTTATTATTGCACGAGTACCACTATCTGCCACTAAAAGTTAAATTTCATGAACCAAAATCACTTGCGAGTGAACGTGAATATAGTGGATAGATCTACCGATTACTCCCATTGGTGTGCCTCTACCGGGTACCAATTAGCACTATATTTGAGAACAAAGAGGTTAACCTTGGCAAGTTACCTTACTTCTACTCACTAAGTGGTCTGCAATACTGTCATCATTGGATTTGGAAATGTTAACGTGGGGGTGTCATGAGCTTAGATGCAATAATATTATTTTAACTATGGGTGCAACAACGTGGCCCAATTGAAACTATTACAATCTAAACTTATGGATTTCACTCAACCTTTGTGTTGACCCTTAAAGCATGTTTATCTCAGGTAACTGAGTATCTTACGGACTTACTACATGGAGTGACATTGGACACGAGGACGTCCAAACTTGTTATGATTCATCTACTTTATGTTTTGAAACGTATCTTTGGACCTTTGTTTGTAAAAATCTCTCTTTTATTGTAAAAACTCTGATGAATAAATGAATAATAACTTATCTTTTACAAATGTCTCTTTTTGAGTCGTTTTCAATTATTGTGATTGTGTATCAAGAAGTAATACCCCAGATTTAGCTTCCGTACTATCTGTGAAAATGGGGGTGTTACACTTTAGCCTCGCATTGAGTTTGATCCCAAGACAAAGTTCCGACATGTGAGTAAGTAAAAGATATGGACTAAAAGGCTAAGTAGTAAATGTGAGAGTAAATGCGTGAGGAATCAGTTGGTTTGACATTTAATAAGGTCGGTGTATTTATAAAATCCCAACTATTGTACCTACAACATAAGGATGAAGTGGGTCAGGCTATGTCTAGCTAGGTGCTAGGCGTTTGGTCACGTGGGGGATAATATCCCACAATATCGGGTCTAGACGACTCTAGTACGGTTCTTGTAACGGATTGCTGGTAAAAAGATTCCCTTAGATAAGAGGGTGTTTACCTTCACAGTCGTTCGGTGAGTCGGACATGTGTAGCATCTGTCTTCCAGTACGTGTCTTTTGGACAGATACGCGAACAACCCCAATGTGTTTATACTCATATGTGTTTTAGTGTGTAAGCATGTATGTAATGTAAGATTGTAACATGAGAAAAAAGAAGAAGATGAAATTAGCGGACACGTACGTGTTTGTTCACTAATTTTGGGCAAATACGCAATAACACTCGTTGGTAGTTGCTTACATAAAAATAGAAATGACACATAATTCCACCCCATTTTTTTGGGTAACTTGACAAAGTGGACTAATATAAATTACGTAAGAAAAAAGGTGGTCTCGCTATTCCTGATGATCAGGTTAGGCAAGCTAATCACGCCTGCTGCGTCAAACCTTCATTGAATGGGAATGCAAATTCGACGACATCTAACTACCTATACCTAAGGCGAATACGTGAACAGAGACTTCTCTCTGCTGCTGTAGCTGCTAGGATACTCAAATTGTCTGCTTCAGCTAACCACATGGCGTTCAGTCGCCCAAACACACGAACATACTATACAAAGAAGGAGAGGCAAGCGCTGAGTCTTAAATTAGATTACCCCTCTGATTCGTCACCCGCTGGAAAGTTAGAATAGTTTATTAGAGCATCCACAATGGTGGACTTTTTAAATAGGTTTATAACATGTCAAATCATTAATTTATAAAATTATAAATCTATTACCACTATGTATAAACCTTTTATAATTATATCAAATGTTCAACCATAACACATGCATTAAATTATGAAAAGGTATAGGATCTTGGACCTATTCATGCCACATAGATATAAAGCACAAGCTCACTATGGTTGAAACAAAAGATAAACATTTTCATAACTTTTAGACCTTTTTATAAACCTCTTATAGTGGATGCCCTTAGCGCATCCTCGATGAAGCTTTACAAAGTTTATTATTGTGCCTAGTCATATTTATCACTAAACTATAAATCTTTTGGTGTTTCGAAATCAAGACCTTTTCATTACACGTACTTAAATCCTTAGATAAGGATTCAGAAAACACCGAAATAGCATTTTGTTTTGAACCTATTATTTTTTTTATCATTCAGAAAAGAAGCGTGATACACACACTTGTCATAACGATGAAATGAAACATAAAGATTTAAAGGAGTTTTAAACCTTTTCTTAAAACTTCTATCGTGATATTATTAGTTACTCCCTCCGTCCCATATTAAGTGTCCACAATGCAAGCTTTTGATGTCCTAAATTAAGTGTCCATTTGTACCTTTCATCTAATAAGATGAGACTTTAGTGGGTAAAAATAATATTTGATTGGTGGAGAGTTTAGTTAGTGGAATCTCCTAAGACTTTGTGCATTATAAAAATGAACACTTAATATGGGACGGAGGGAGTAATAAAATTATAATCAGGCATAATAATGCATGAGAAGTCTAATGCAGTCAATACTTGACATTCGCCGTACCAACTTTCTCATGCGTATATAATTCATTTGCAATATTCTTAAGTTTATATTTAGATCTACATTTTAGACCTACAAATCATATTTGTTGAACTAATGGATTCATTTTGCTATCTTTTAGCCAAACGTCCTCATATTCGTATATGCTCCAATATACAGTTGTGAAAAATCATTATATACTTCCAAAACAAACTACAGACAAATCCAATACAGCAAAAATAATTTTTATAGCAATAATTGGAACAGGTCCTTTGCGTCGGCCAACATTCGTCATTGGACATTCGGACCCTGTATTAAGACTAGTGCAAATCATTGGTTTAATCATCTCTCCAAATCATAACACGTTACATTTGGCATTAATCGACCGATAGTGAAATTATCAGTTATTCACATATTCCTTAACCACGTGGATTTAATAGTATACACACTTATTTTAGCGTGAATAAAATAACTTTATCTTTACTTTAAGATTGTTTTAACACAACCATATCTATACTAGCATTTAAATTGTGGGCTTCACAAAAAATTAAGATAATGAGCTCCAATTATATAGTGACATGTGTCACTTTTCAACTAAAAAATCACATTTATTTTCAAATTGAAATATTTTTTTATCTATTTACTTTTTAATGATCTAATTTCACCATATTTTCTAAAATTTTGTGCTCTTTAATTCAACATTCATTTTGATATATTTTTATAAGTTTTTAATTTTTGCATTTATAATGGGTTATTTTGAGTTAAATTTTTACAACTTTAACATTTATTTGAATCAATACAAACTTGCTTTTTCAAAATTATAACTTTTGGGGGAACTGTTTGACGGGTAAAAATTTGTGAGGGTTTTATGTATACGGGAATAATGATGTCATTGAAAAGTTACGAGAAACCTAAACAAACACATACAACAAACACATCATTCGGAGTGTTGTGTAACGAATTCACTAAGCGGGTACGGAATTGTAGGAGAGTTTGAATTAGCAGTTCATTCACTATATTTATACTTCCTCCGTCCCAAAATAAGTGTCCAGTTTGACTTTTCAGAGTCAAATTGGTTCAACTTTGACCTTATCTATTTTTGCGGGTGTTATATAATACTTGAAGCAAAATATATGAATGGATTGAGTTTTAAGTGTATTTTTCATTGGTATAATTTTTCATTAAGTATTATGTAACACAAAGAAAAATATTAAAGGTAAAAGTTGAATCAGTTTGACTCAAAAAAGTTAAACTGGACACTTATTTTGGGACGGAAAGAGTAATATTTATTCTTTTTTGCCGCCGCTGTGCGCGAGTATCCAACTAGTGTTATAAAACACATGAAAATGTTATTTAATCCATCGTCCCATCCCTAATTATAACGAGTTTTTATTTTATTTATCTTTTATTTTTTTTTAATTTATTTATTTATTTATTTTTAATGACATAAATTTTGTTAAAACTATACTAAAGTGGTAGACATACGACAATTGCCACACACTATCCCCTTGCTTTTGGGGAGTGTATACTTTTGCTTAACTTAGAAATTCCTCTAGCTTTTCCCACTCCCAAAACGAATTTTCCAAAGTCCAAAAAAGAAAAAGACCACTTTAATTTGTTGGATTCGTATGTACGCATATCAATATTTATTACAAAAAAATTGTTACATGTTTATTATTATTTTTTATTTTATTTTATTATTATTATTTTTTTTCATCAATAAAGACATCATGTCATTCACACCAAGTACATAACCGAACCAACGAGCAACATATATATGCTAACCTTTCTAATAACTTGTAGTTCATATACAGAGAATAAATAATCAAGTTAATGAATTTAATAGATAATACAAATTTTGACTCCAAAAAGTGAAATTAAAATTGAAATGTGTATCTTTTCTATATGCATACATCTATTTATATATATTATTATCATATACGAAGTAATAATATACATGACACAAAATTAATGATGTGTGTCACTGGTGAGTCTTTTGCAAAACAGGACCAATCATTCTTAGCTCAAACATCTTCACGGCTCCAGCAGCCTCCCTCATGGTGGTGTCCACCACGTACGGTGTTCCGTCAAGATACTTGTCTGTCGTGTTCACAAGCTGCCTACACGGCTCTCGCCTTTCTGATATTGTCCCGTGGTAATGGTAGTACATGATCTTCCCTTCTGTTTTGTGTATAGTTTTCCCCTTTAAATTTTCCGACAAATGTACACCCGTGGCAAAAACATTCCTAGGTTGAATTGCGTATTTTCGGTCTCTCCTAATTCCTCTCTTTATATCTCTATATACCAACTTCTCTAAACCCCATTTCCTGTACATATGAAAGAAACATACGATTTAGTAACGGTGTCTTGTTACATGTAACTGTAACACATGACGTTTCAACATGTTATAATTTCCCTATAACATCAAACATCTCATTATGCATTCATGACCGCTAGCTTTAAATTGATTATAAATCATTATTTCACGACAAAACAAACAGCCACCTACCATAGGTCGCATTCGGGCCCTTAAGAGAACAATCTTTAACGAACACCACATGAAAGAATGGGCATAGTTCCTAATGACACATCAACGCATTGATTGATACATCATATGATTGCATGTTTGAGTTACCTAACTCTAGAAGTCTAAAGCAAACTTCTTTACAATCTCTAGTTTTCGTCGGTATCACAGTACTAAAATAATCCAAAGGTTGACTACACAATAATGCAAGAATCTGGTGCTATATCAATTCTTAATGTTAAATTATGTTACATGGGCAATCAAATAATCTAAATTTAATAACTCTAGTGAGTTGTCAAAAACTATGGTCAAGCATCAATCTATGTTGTCATATGAATGGAACCAGATTCTATACTAATAAACAACTAAATCACCCTGAAATTAAATAGATCGAAAATGGTGTAATTCTTACCTGTAAATTCTACCCGCATTGTCATCAAGGTAACATAGCTTGTTCGACATGGTTCTTTGTTGAATAGTGAATTGGGTATAATCCGATAAGGAGTCAGTAACGGCTTTAAGGTTTGTCTCCTTAGGAACGAATATGAATTCATCCACGTCGAAAAAGAACATCCATTTGGTCATGAATCGATATCTATGCAAACAATCATTCACTATCAAAAATTGATTATGGTAATACCCATCAAATCGCTCCTCCTCTTTTATGTCTTGTAATGTCACGTAACCTTTTTCGATCCATGGTCTTAGAACTTCCATTACCTCAGGGTGAACACCACCCGCATCATGTATCACGAAATGCGACTTTTCCCCAAACATCCTCACATGGTATGCTATCCATTCGCGAACCCTGTTCACATGGTATTAAATATTTCAGTAAAATGAAATTAATCCTTTCGGTAAATGCATAGTAGCCATATTTTAACGGGTCAATAATGGTTAAACTACCCAACTTTCACAGTTTACCCGATTCTATGTTTTTTTAACACTCCCTAAATTCTTCTTGGGTCACTGTTACAAAATTCTTCATCAGTAAAAAATAAGGGTTAATGTAAAAATTTAATCAATCAAGTAATACAGTTTGGTTGATCAAATCTAACATTGGACTAGTTTTAACAATCATTATCCTAATTAACCGTAATCTAAAACATATTTCTAGCTTTTTCCAGATAACCAAAATTGACTATTTATTAGTACTACAATTTAATACAAACAGATACACCATCTTTGACTCAAATAGCATCCTAAATTAGTTATTAAAGCCATTTCCTCAATATTAGTCACTTGACTAGAATTACTTGTTAACAGCAAATTAAAAAAAAAAGAAAAAAAAAAAAAAAAAAAAAAAAAAAAAAAAGAAAAAAAAGAAAAAAGAAAAGCCACATCAACTTGTGAACATAACTAAATATTGTATTAACAGAATTTCATTAATCTTTACCTTTGAGGACTCAATCCACCATAAAGCGGTGATCCACAATACAAATACTCATATTTCGGCTCAGCTTGAAACTGCAAACTGTTAACCTGTCCCGGGTTTTCTGTAAGGGCATCAATGGTGTCAGTAAGGTCAAAATCAGTGTCCCCGCCTCCTGACGTGGAGGCGTAGACAACTAACTTTCCACCGACACCATCATGCCCGACAGAAGTCGGGAAAGTACAATTAACAACAACAACAGTATACACACGCCCATACCCCCAATCCGGTAAAATCTTGTATCCAGTAACATTCACACTGTTTAGTGTCTCAACATGTGGGACCCACTCACAAATATATTTCGGTTTTCCAAACAAATGTAATGGTTTTGACGACAAACCAATAACAGCAAACGTATTCACCCCGCCTCTATAGGCCGACATAAGTATAAAATTATATGCAGCTGATCCGTACGCATTAAAGTTTCTTTTTGTTAAACCATTGGCTATAACTACATCTTGTAGTTTTTTATTTTCTACAGGTGACGCTGAGGTGGATAAAAAGTTGATGGCTGCGGGTGGTGGAAAAGCCGCGCAGCCGCGGAGATTACTGATAGAAGATGGAAAGAATTGAAATAGAGTGATTAATGAGCAAAAAAATAATAGTGCCGATAGTAGTACTTTTAGCTCAGCTGCACAATTCCATACTACACCAATGAACATTTTTTTTGGTATTTGGTTATCATCTTTGGCCATGTTAAAAAAAAAAAATGCAAAGATGTAAAAACCAATGATATATTGAAGTGATTATGGAGATGAGTGTTATGCAAGCACCATAATTTCACACACTAGAAAAGTGAAAGTGTGTGTGATGGTTGCAAGAAATAAAAGGAAGAAGTGTGAGAGTATTAATATTAATTTATTTTGGATACTTTTGCTTTATGACTGTTTCTTTTATGATGATTGATTTTATTTAAGAAATAAAAATGTTTTATTTTTTTGTGTTTGTGGTAATGACAGTCACACATAGTGCCAGCGTGTTTATGTGTGAATTGGGGGTGGGGAATCTTTTTAGAGTTGTCCAGCCTCTATGGGAAGCAACATGCATGTTCAGTTTTTATTTTTATTTTTTTTCCTCTAAAAGTGTGAATGATGAATTTCCTTTTTTACTAATGTCTTGTAACAGAACAACAGATTTTATAATTGTGTACGTTTTTCGCAAAACTTACTTAGTTACATAACAGTTCTGATTATGATAAAATTGTTCATGCTGGCCCAAACACTCACTCAGAAGATCGTTCTTGGGCTATGATAAAATCGTTTACATTTGAGACCAAATGAGCTTTGAGCCGGAAAACTGATTCCGAAGTAACATGAGGGGCGTTAATGATGTTAAAATGTTTAAATCTATGTAAATTTATCAAATGCAACAAAGTTGTCTTCTTGGTAATCTCCTTTGTTAATTGTTATGGTATAATTAGTATGGATTCAAGTCTTGTCCATGCTTAGTCGTTGGGATTTGTCAATTGTCATGGAAGGCGAGCTACGGGTTTGTTAACAATCAAGTCCCGTAGACTTCGATCAATATTGTCCCAAAATGATCTTATGTCGTATGCAAAGGGTTGTTACACTTGATTAGCTATTGAATGTAGTTGCAATTCAGTGTACCATTCTATTAGAAATAATATTTCACATGCCAGGTATGGGATAGTTATAATAAATTTATCAAGAAAAGAACAAGCTTTGGTAATATTCTGATTTGAACGAGTATGTCGAGTGTAAGTTAAGCAAGGCATACCGATTGTGTTGTTGTTTGGGTTGTCTTATCGATAATATTTTTATTTATTAAAAAATAAATAGCTTAATTTTTGTTTTTCTGTTTTAATTATGATTCTTAATTTTGACTTATAATTATATTTGATGTACGTTGTAAAAGTTCATATATATGGTCATCTTTATGTACAAACTTATTATTGATAATTCATCTTACCAAAACATATCATCCAATTAATATGATGAGCACCAAATTAAGCTAACCATACTGAATGGTGGCACTTTATCTTTCGTTAAAAAAAAAAAAAAAAAAAAAAAAAAAAAGGCTAATCGATGAGTGTGTGGCGTACTCTAGAAAATGAGGAGTTTGACTTTAAGAACTTCTCAAATTTCGAGTTATCAATAAAAGTAAATGTCTAATTTTGCCTTAGTAGTGTTGCAAAACCAATACTGCAAACTGATTATTGTTACTTCAAGTCATAAGTATCATAAACTTAGTTCCAGAACACAATTCCAACACACCCACTAAAAAAAGAAAATCTAATTACCTCGCCAATCTTGTTGTCGAAGGTGTTGATAGTCAGATCATTTACTAAGTTTATATATTAAAAAATCTCATAAATGAGGTAGAAAACCTCTTCATAGCAGGCCGAGAGATGAACCTTGCATTGCCCTGAATAATGAATTAATACATTTAGTAAGTGAAACCAACAGACCATTCTATTCATAAGCTTTCGATATAGTGCAGGTCTTTACATAAGTTCAATGTCCAATATTTTAGGCCCGTTACGGCCAGTGGTCTTCATTCTTCAGGCTTGTAATAGACATTATAAATGTTAATTATATTTTTAGTATTTTTGTTATCCAGTAATACAGTGTCATACTAATGTTTAGTGCATCATTTCTTTAGAAGTACCTTAAACATATTCTATCAGGTTGGTTACTAATTTACAACATTGAATAAGAATTGTATGAATGCTGAAAGGTAGCTTCATTACCTCAATAACAGTTCTTAATATGGTAAGAACTTTTTTAGTTTTTCTATACGAGACCGATATCAGCACTAAAAGTTCTGTATTCAAGCATTTTTTGTTCCTCTTTCTGGATATCAGCAATTCTGTGTTTTCTCTTGTAATGCTGATAAAGTTGAAATCATACAACCAAAGGTTATTGCCGATTGGTCTAGTCTACTACTTTTGGGTCAAGATACTACATAAGGAAAACATTGTAGATGTAGAAGAACATACCTGCAGTCCCGGAAACCAACCATTGGGTTCGCTTCTGATAATTTCTCGATTCTTGAATATATTTCATCCTAAATCATGCATGTATCCTCAGTCAGCTCACCCACAATTTGTTATACGCTATCAAAATACGAAACAATTAGTTTTGATTACGCTATCAAAATACGAAACAATTAGTTTCTTGCTATACAGTAGCAACTCTATGACTTGAATGAAGCGTCATGAGAATGTCATAGTCAAACAAATCAACGCCATCAAGTGTCCCCCTGATGACATTGGCTCAATAGTCAATGGTTACGTCAAATGTGGGGAGAAAAAAAAAGGCAATGTTTGTGCAAATTACTACATAGCGTTTTCAGTTGATATTACAGGCACATTAACTGTGCACACTGGTTCTGTTCCAGAATAAAAAACTATGTACAATGATATACACTTTGGCTTGACGTAGCCTTCTACGAAAGACCTTTAACATATCCTTTTTCCATGTGTAAAATTTTGGTTAGTATTCATTTGAATGGAATCATCTTTATTTACGACAGTGATCGGTTGCTCCTAGACCATCCATGCACACTTGATAGCATTGATTTAGATTTGTAACAGCAATTACCATGTCACTCCAACAAAGATTTAATGTCACACAACTAAAGATTTGTATTGTATTGCAATAAGACAGTTCAAATCACAACAAATGATTTTGCAGGTGTACAATTTCATTTAAAACACAATTTTACTCCAAAATCTTAAATCACTAAGAAAAGTACGAGAAAATGAACAAAAGCAAATGATATACATTTATACTTGACATGTCTTGTTATAGTTATGCATGAGATAAAATTGACCCGTTTATACAACTATCTGGGTACTATTACCGGAGCAAAACAATGACTTGGCTTTTAAATTGCGAGCATCATCAAAAATGTATTGCTATGATCTGATTCTATGCAGTCTTAGGTCTTGTTTGTTTTTTCAAAATAAGCTCTTATTGCCTCTTTTCACTTCTTTCCTCTGCGGGCGCGCAGAGGAACATGTTTGTTTTTTTTCAGACAAAAGAGCTTATTTCCTCTTCCAAAATTCAGACACCTCCTTCCTCTTATTACATCTTCTTTCACTTCTTGCCTCTTCATTCACAAACCATCATACATCTCTTTTTCTCAATATCCGTTTTTTTTACGTTTTCATTTGTTTTTTTATACGTTCTTGTCCGTTTTTTTACGTTTTCGTCCGTTTTTTACGTTTTCATCCATTTTTTACGTTTTCGACCATTTTTTACGTTTTCTTCTATTTTTTTTACGTTTTCTCCATTTTTTTACGTTTTATCTATTTTTTTAACTTTTCATATGTTTTTTTCGTTTTCGTCCAATTTTTTATGTTTTCGTCCATTTTTTATGTTTTCATCTGTTTTTTTTATGTTTTCGCTCGTTTTTTTAGGTTTTCATCCGTTTTTTACATTTTCTTCTATTTTTTTACGTTTTCGCCCGTTTTTTTTACGTTTTCATCTATTTTCTTATGTTTTCGTCTTTCTTTTACGTTTTCATCTGTTTTTTTTGTCTATTTTTTACCTTTTCAACCATTTTTTTACTTTTCATTTGTTTTTTTACGTTTTAGTCTGTTTTTTAACGTTTGCGACCGTTTTATTACATTTTCGTCATTTTTTTTACGTTTGAGTCTTTTTTTACGTTTGAGTCTTTTTTTACGTTTGAGTCTATTTCCTTATGAGCGAAAACATAAAAAAAAACAGCCGAAAACGTAAAAAAACTGACAAAAACCTAAAAAAAACATATAAAACCGTAAAAAAACGGTTGAAAACGTAAAAAATGGACGAATACGTAACAAAACAAATGAAAACATAAAAAAACAGACAAAAACGTAAATAACGGATGAAAGCTTTAAAAAATGGACAAAAACGTAAAAAAAACAGCCGAAACGTAAAAAAAACAGTTGAAAATGTACCAAAAACAAGCGGACAAAAACGTAAAAAACTTGTGAAAAAGAAAAAGGAAAAGAAAAAAGAAAGTACTTCAGTAGCACAAAAAATAGTCTAGGGAAGTACTTCAATAGCACAAAAAACAAACGGTCTTCTTCTTGCAGATTAAGAGCTTATATGTACCTCTTCTTCTGCAGACATGGTTTGCAGATGAAGAGGTAAAAGCTCTGAAAAAAACAAACGACACCTTAGTTACAAACTGGAAAGCCATAGACACAAAACTACTGAGGCTGTTTAACAAGAACAAGCTCTAAAGAACTATGTGCAAATCACGCTGGCGAAGTGGGCACATGGTAAACAGACTGAACTTTGGACTCAAACAAAGAAACATACTTATCGAGCATAGAAATCACAACTTCTAATCACTCACTTGCTGTTCTATAGCATCGATCTGGTGAACATACTCATCAAAATTCTCACTTTTCGGTTTCAACCGTTCCACAAATACCCTCAAACTAGACGCAACATCACCAAAGCCTTTGTACTCTTCGGCAACTTTGAGATTCATATTTTCCAACAATTTCATAACACTACAGACAAAAATAAAAAACATATATACAACCACAATACGTCAATTAAACTTAGGGGTGGCTAAATTAGCTTATTTTGCCAGTTTATGGGCTAATATGAATTTGGAAAAGCACATAAGTTAACCTCATTTCTTTTCCAGCTTATGAGCTTATCAAGTTAAGCTTATGGAGTTCCATAAGCCTTAAGCTCATAAGCTGAAAAAGTGAGCTTATGAGCTTTTTCAAATTGCAATAATCCCATAAACCGGCAAAATAAGCTAATCCAAACAACCCCCCACGCCCTTAACAACCTCGTAATCTCGATCCTAAGAATCAAGTAAAAAAGGAAACCTGAAGATCGCCTTTGATCATAGCGGATACATTAGTAAAGAGATCATTAAGAGCTTCAGTAAGTGCATCTCGCTCCTGTATTGTTGTTTCTTCAGTCATGGCGACAGGGGCGGAGCTACATGTATAGTAGTGGGGGCCGTTGCCCCCAACCAAGCTCTTAAGGATACCCAAAATACATAAGAAAAATATTTAAAATTCGTAACAAACTGGACTGGTGCCCTCAAGCAAGGAGTGAGAATGCCCTCGATATAATCCTGGGTTACAAAAAATCAAGGCTCTTTAAGGTGGAAAATGTTTTTCCGGTTGTAATGTTTGTCGGAGAAAATGGAGTAAAAGACGTTTCATTGGGAAGAAAGAAGATAGCGTTGTGGTGAAGCTTGAGTAATTGGGCTGTGGGGCCATAGGTAAGCTATCATGCTTTATTGATTTACTAGTTTATTAACCCGTTTTTATTAACCCGTGAAATTCACAGGATTAAATTGAAAACCGTAAAACCGATTATATAAAGATATTTAACAACTAAATGAAACCGATTATATAAAGACATTTAACACATATTCTCAACAATCGATCACTTAACATTAAATGAGATTGTTGAAAATATGTGGGTAAATAGTATGTTAGATCATTTAACAGATAAATGGTCGATTGTCGTCATCATCACCTCTCACAGACATTGCTAAATCTTGGTGCTGAGAATTGCTATCCCACGACTGCGAACCTGAAAATTGACATAACAATAATTTAATGCACCTAAAAACCTCGATAATAAGGTTGATTAAAATGAAGAAATGGGAATTATTTGGACTTAGCAACTAAAATTACTTTATATAATCATATACAATACATCGTTTCTGTGGCCTTTCAAAAAAAAAAAAAAAAAAAAAACATCGTTTCTGATGGTATAACCAAAGTACAATGTCTATTTGAAATTCACAAAACGTAGCTAAAACATGTTTGAAAAATAGCATTGTCATTCAATTCTAACACCTTTCTGTAAAAGGTTTATACATAGTGAACATAGTTTTGTAACATTCAAAAGTTTATAAATTAATAATTTTGCAAGCTTATAGACCTCTATATAAAGCTTCACTATTGTGAATGCTTTAAAAATCAAATTGTTGAGATTATGAGTTAAAGAAATAACTAACTTATTTGTTTTCGCAAATGTTTATATTGTCCTAAAAACTGTTATAGTTTTCAGGAGCCAAGCCTAATTAATACATTCATCGAAGGTGAGTTGTAAATAATGATACAAATTATATTTCAGTTTAGTAGGGAAAAAAATAAAAATTTTGGTCTTTAATTGATAATGGGTATACTAAACCATATTAGGTGACAAATTTATTTTGTAACCATTTGCTTATGTCAAACTTGGAATTATATTAAACCACATTAGGTGACAAATTTATTGGATGGATATTTAAACATATCATTGGTCCATTTTCAAGCCAAAAATTAATACATTGTTACAATTTTACATCACAAGGAATAAAGGTAACTGAGATTAATGCAAACATTTTGAATTTAGAATGGAAATTTGAATATCAAATAAACTAACCTATATTGTTTATAGTGTTTCCTTTGAAACTATTTGGTTGTTTACCTGTGCAGATGTTAAAAGATCAAATACATTTAATAATGAAAACATGTTTACAGTGACTGATGAACTCAAATAAATACATATTATTATCATCATTTATCCTCTTTATTTGACTTGTTTTACTATATTATATATGAGAATCGGTAATTTAATGTTTACTTTAGTAATTCTCAGGTAAAAACAGGTAATAGGTGAAACTTGGCGATTTTGGACTAATTATGGAGCAAAACAAGCGAGATGTCAAAAGTCTACTGAAATCCAGAAGATGCGCCGTATCTCTCTCAACAGATACGCCGCAATATCATACTTAGATGAATTCGAAGACCATTGCCTGACTTTGAAGAATGCGCCGCATGTAATTCTATCATGCTCCGCATATGAAATATTGGTCAACGAAGAAGATCAAGCTCGTTCTACTCCAGATGCGCCGCATTATACTTCTGACATACGGCGTATCACTATCAAGACTTCACCAGATACAATCGAAGATACTGAAGGACATGCGCCGCATAAAGATTCAAGTTACGCTGCATCTGAAGACGGTGTACGAATATTCTAGAATTTATTAATCTTGGACCCCATGCGAAGTTAAGTCAATGTGCCGCATCAACCTATGACATGCGCCGCATCGAGCCCTAAGACAGAAACTATAAATACCCCAAGACCTAGAAGAATTTGGTGTGCAACATAACCCTAAGGAGCCGAGTTCAGTCGAAGAAGCAACACAAGACACACTCCAAACAAAGATATTAGAGCTGTAAGAAGGTCCTGCATGTATTTAATTCATTAAGTAGTTTTGTTTTATTGTATTAGTACACTTTAATTCATCAGGATAGATGGGCATGTGTATGTGACTACGAAAAATCATACACACCCCTTAATATTGCTTTTCCATCAATTAAAGTTTATATGATGATGTCTTTGGTGACTTATATTAGTGCATTGATAACCTCTGTGTCTAGCTGAGCACTGCTTGGGCTGCCATACCACTTCCTCGCCTATTTAATCTGACGTCTTTGGATAAATAGGATAGACATAAGTGATCATTAAGGGTTTACTCGCCGATATAATGAGATCCAACGAGAAAGATTTAACTAATATACACTTCATATAAAACTAGCAATAAAACAAGTGACAAGCTACTTAATTATCAGGACAGGTCTTCTTATAGTCTCTATTATCTATCTGTGTACGTGTATGCTATTCGCTGATTCGTGCTCATTAGTTTAATTTACTGTTTAATAAAAACCAATCTGTGCCACTCTCTCAGGCTGAACCCCCCCATGCGTTAGATTAGGCTGTAAAACTAACTTAGGATATTAAAATACTGATTAGGTTAACTTGATAATACGTTCCACTCTTAGTGATCGACACTCTACTTACCATTATATTCATACTGACCGGGTACACTACTCGTTAAGTGTGTGTGTGTGTTATTGATAAGTCCGCTAAATATAAATTTTAAAACTTGAGTAGGCTTTAATACTGCTAAACCGCAACGACACATCACGCACATCAAGTTTTTGGCGCCGTTGCTGGGGAGTGAATTGTTATTATCTGTTAATTTGATTAGTATTTTAATTAGATTTTTCTTTTTATTAGGTTTTTAGATTCTACCCACTAACTTGTTGTATATTAGTTAGATTGCATTCATTGTATAATTTGTATATTTTCTGTTTTTTATTTGTTTTTATTTTTCTGTAATTTTTATCTTTATATTTATTTTTCTTTATTTTTTGTACTAACTGCTGACGTTGTATTGTGCTGATACAAACGATACGGCGCATCTGTTTCTCAGATGCGGCGTATTGCATTTTAATTTTTATAAATACAACACGTTTAATAATTCGAGTACGACGCATCTTTCCCCAAGATACGGCGTATTCTCTTTTTAATAAGAATTTTTCGAAACCCTAACGGCATGCGACGCATTTGTCTTTGCAGATACGGCGTACTATATATTAAAATTAAAAACAGTTTTCGAATTAATTAAACAAAAGCGACGCATCGATTTTTATCGATACGGCGCATTTACTGAATCAAAAATCTTGTATTTTGAAAAGTAACGAAAATACGGCGCATTAGCTTCTGCTTATGCGGTGCATTTAATTTTTATAAATATAACTGATTTTTGATATTAAATAGATACGGCGCATCGTAATTCAAAAAGCGGCGTATCTATTTTTTGAATAAAAGTCTGATTTTAATTTTAACGTAATAAGATACGGCGTATCCTTTTTTTAGGATACGGCGCATCGTCTGAAGTTATCAGTAACGTTTATTTTTCTTATTTTCTGAATAAAAGTCTGATTTTAATTTTAACGTAATAAGAAACGGCGTATCCTTTTTATAGGATACGGCGCATCGTCTACAGATATCAGTGAATTGTTATTATCTGTTAATTTGATTAGTATTTTAATTAGATTTTTCTTTTTATTAGATTTTTAGATTCTAACCACTAACTTGTTGTATATTAGTTAGATTGCATTCATTGTATAATTTGCATATTTTCTGTTTTTTATTTGTTTTTATTTTTCTGTAATTTTTATCTTTATTTTTATTTTTATTTTCTTTATTTTTTGTACTAACTGCTGACGTTGTATTATGCTGATACAAACGATACGGCGCATCTGTTTCTCAAATGCGGCGTATTGCGTTTTAATTTTTATAAATACAATGCGTTTAATAATTCGAGTACGACGCATCTTTTCCCAAGATACGGCGTATTCTGTTTTTAATAAGAATTTTTCAAAACCCTAACGGCATGCGACGCATCTGTCTTTGCAGATACGGCGTATTATATATTAAAATTAAAAATAGTTTTCGAATTAATTAAACAGAAGCGATGCATCGATTTTTATCGATACGGCGCATTTACTGAATCAAAAATCTTGTATTTTGAAACGTAACGAAAATACGGCGCATTAGCTTCTTATGCAGCGCATTTAATTTTTATAAATATAACTGATTTTTGATATTAAACAGATACGGCGCATTCTAATTGGCGTATCTATTTTTTGAATAAAAGTCTGATTTTAATTTTAACGTAATAAGATACGGCGTATCCTTTTTCTAGGATACGGCGCATCCTCTGTAGTTATCAGTAACTTTTATTTTTCTTATTCCCGAACGGAGAATATTCTGACTTACCTGTACATTGGGAAGTTTTTACTTTGAAATCTACCTGTTTATTATTTCAGGATCGATGTTTGATATTTTCCCCAACTGGTTCGGAAAACCTCAAAGAAATCTTACCATGGAAGAGTTTGCGCTGATAATCGCTCAAGCAAGTGAACAAGAACATCATGAAGCAAAGAACTTTATTAATGAATTCAAGGCTAGTCACGAGCTGTTACTAAAGGAACAAAACAATATGATTAATGGATTGGCAATTGAAGTGCACCAATTGTCAACAGTACTTAACAAGGTTCTTTTGGTAAGACACAACTTGAAAGGAATTACAACTAGAGGTGGTAAATCAACCTTTCAAATTGGAGAAACACCTGAGGATAACAACACAAACAACATTTCCCCTAGAACTGTACCATCTGAGCAAGAACAACCAAATGAGACTAATCCAGAACCTGAAATTAGAGAAGAACCTTCTATTGAACCTAAATGATCAACGCTTCCTTTTCCACATAGAGTGAGGAAGGAAAAAAAAGATGCCTATCAAAGAAAGTTCCTGGAAAATATCAAGCAGCTGCAATTAAGCATACCACTTATGGAAGCCCTAGTACAAATGCCAAAATATGCTAAATATCTGAAGAGCTTGCTAACCAACAAGTCCAAACTTGAAGAGGCTTGTATTGTAACAATGGGGGAAAGAAGCTCAACAGCCTTGCTCAACAAGCTTCCATCTAAAGAAAAGGATCTAGGGAGTTTCACTATTCCTTGTCAAATCAAAGATTTATATATTGGAAATGCTTTAGCCGACCTAGGAGCTAGTATAAGTCTTATGCCATTTGCTATGTATGAAAAATTAGGCCTTGGTGAACCAAAACCTACTAGGATGTGCTTAGAACTAGCTGATAGGTCAGTGCAATACCCACAAGGAATAGCTGAAAACATATTAATAAAAGTTGATAAATTTGAAGTACCTATCGACTTCGTTATCCTCGATATGCCTGAAAATTCTAGGACGCCTATAATTTTAGGACGACCATTTTTAGCCACTGCTAGGGCCATGATTGATGTTTTTAATAAAAAGATAACTCTTACAATAGGTAAAGATGAGGTTGAATGTAATATGGAACAATCTATGAGTAAAAATAATTCTGAAGATGATGAATGTTATAATGTCGATGTTTCTGATGACACGATTAATCAACTTACTCAAGAATTGTTAAAAATTGATCTACTTGATTCTTTTCTGCTAAAAAATTTAGATGGCACTATTGCTATAGAAGATCAAGCTGACGAAAATCCTTTTATTAATGACTTCGCTATTGATTCTGCTGTTTGTAACTCAATACGGCGCATCAGTAATTCCGATGCGGCATATCCGTCTGAAAACAGCAACGACATAATAAAAGAGCATGTTTATTCCGCTAGTGCTAATGAAATTGATGAAGTAAGGATCTTCCTTCTACTTTAGAGTATGCTTATTTAAATGGGAATACTAATTCACCCGTTATTATTGCATCTAATTTAACACCAAAAGAAAAAGAATCTCTTTTGCAGGTATTGTATAAACGAAGAGGAGCACTAGCATGGAAAATGTCTAATATCAAGGGAATTAGCCCATCTTTCTGTACGCATAAGATCCTCATGGAGGATGAGTTCAAACCTACTTTTCAACCCCAAAGGCGCTTGAATCCAAAAGTCCAAGATGTGGTAAAAAAATAAAATTATGAAATTACTTGACTCTGGACTTATCTACCCAATTTCTAACAGTTCTCATCAAGTGAGCAAGCTTTTAGGGACAACGGCTCCCATAAATTAAGGTACAATTTGTTCTCAACAAGTGAGTCTTTAGGGACAACGGCTCTTACATGTAAAGGACAAATTTCCCTCATAAAGTTAGCCTTTAGGGACAACGGATCTCATCATGTAAGTGACAATTGCTCTTATCAACTGTGCAAGCATTAGGGACAACGACTATCAACATGTAAAGGGTAATTGCTCTCATCAAGCGAGCAAGCGCTTAGGGACAACGGCTCCCATAAAGTAAGGTACAATTGCTCTAAACAATTGAGCCTTTAGGGACAACGACTCTTATCATGTAAGGGACAAATTGCTCTCATAAAGTTAGCCTTTAGGGAAAACGGATCACATCATGTAAGTGACAATTGGTCTTATCAAGTGTGCAAGCATTAGGGACAAGGACTATCATCATGTAAAGGGCAATTGCTCTCATCAAGTGAGCAAGCTTTTAGGGGCAACGACTCTTATAAAATAAGGTACAAGCGCTCTCAACAAGTGAGCCTTTAGGGACAACGACTCTTATCATGTAAGGGACAAATTGCCCTCATAAAGTTAGCCTTTGGAACAACGGATCTCATCATGTAGGTGACAATTGGTCTTATCAAGTGAGGAAGCATTAGGGACAACGACTTTCATCATGTCAAGGGCAATTGCTCTCATCAAGTGAGCAAGCGTTTAGGAACAACGGCTCACATAAAGTAAGGTACAATTGCTCTCAAAGAGTGAGCCTTTAGGGACAACGGCTCTTATCATGTAAGGAACAAATTGCCTTCTTAAATTTAGCCTTTAGGAACAACGGATCTCATCATGTAAGTGTCAATTGCTCTTATCAAGTGTGCAAGCATTAGGGACAACGGCTATCATCATGTAAAGGGCAATTGCTCTCATCAAGTGAGCAAGCGTTTAGGGACAACGGCTCCCATAAAGTAAGGTACAATTGATCTCAACAATTGAGCCTTTAGGGACAACGACTCTTATCATGTAAGGGACAAATTGTCCTCATAAAGTTAGCCTTTAGGGACAACGGATCTTATCATGTAAGTGACAATTGCTCTTATCAATTGTCCAAGCATTAGAGACAACGGTTAACATCACATAAAGGGCAATTGCTCTCATCAAGTGAGCAAGCGTTTAGGGACCACGGCTCCGATAAAGTAAGGTACAATTGCTCTCAAAAAGTGAGCCTTTAGGGACAACGGCTCTAATCATGTAAGGGAAAAATTCCCCTCATAAAGTTAGCCTTTAGGGACAACGGATCTCATCATGTAAGTGTCAATTGCTCTTATCAATTGTGCATGCATTGGGGACAACGACTATCATCATGTAAAGGGCAATTGCTCTTATCAAGTGAGCAAGTGTTTAGGGACAACGGCTCCCATAAAGTAAGGTACAATTGCTCACAACAAGTGAGCCTTTAGGGACAACGGCTCTTATCATGTAAGGGACAAATTGCTCTCATAAAGTTAGGCTTTACGGAAAACGGAACTCATCATGTAAGTGACAATTGGTCTTATCAAGTGTGCAAGCATTAGGGACAACGGCTATCATCATGTAAAGGGCAATTGCTCTCATCAAGTGAGCAAGCTTTTAGGGACAATGGTTTCCATAAAGTAAGGTACAATTGCTCTCAACAAGTGAGTCTTTAGGGACAACGACTCTTATCATGTAAGGGACAAATTTCCCTCATAAACTTAGCCTTTAGGGACAACGGATCTCATCATGTAAGTGACAATTGCTCTTATCAACTGTGCAAGCATTAGGGACAACGGCTATCAACATGTAAAGGGCAATTGCTCTCATCAAGCGAGCAAGCGTTCAGGGACAACGACTCCCATAAAGTAAGGTACAATTGCTCTTAACAATTGAGCCTTTAGGGACAACGGCTCTTATCATTTAAAGGACAAAATGCACTCATAAAGTTAGCCTTTAGGGAAAACTGATCTTATCATGTAAGTGAGAATTGGTCTTATCAAGTGTGCAAGCATTAGAGACAACGGCTATAATCATGTAAAGGGAAATTGCTCTCATCAAGTGAGCAAGCTTTTAGGGACTGCGGCTCCCATAAAGTAAGGTACAATTGCTCTCAACAAGTGAGTCTTTAGGGACAACGACTCTTATCATGTAAGGGACAAATTTCCCTCATAAAGTTAGCCTTTAGGGACAACGGATCTCATCATGTAAGTGACAATTGCTCTTATAAACTATGCAATCATTAGGGACAACGACTATTAACATGTAAAGGGCAATTACTCTCATCAAGCGATAAGCGTTTAAGGACAACGGCTCCCATAAAGTAAGGTACAACTGCTATCTACAATTGAGCCTTCAGAGTTAGGGAAGATCGTACACGGCCCTACGAATGGTTTTAAGGAATACAACCCGTCATCCATACAATTACAACAAACCAATTAACCGGTAAAAGATAGCTAGGGAGTAAGACAATCTAAGTAAACACATTTTCTCTCATATAAGTTTCACAACAATTTACATTTTCTAGTTATTTTATTTTATCTGCATAATTAGTTATTTGGGTTAGTTGACTAGCAACTAATTCCGCCCACTTTTCCAAATACCCTAGATTTTACTTGCTTTCATAAAATATAAAAATACAAAAAGAATCATCCCTCAACCCTTAGACCTAATTAGAGTAGCTTTTCAATCCTAACGACACTATTCCCCGAGAGAACGATCAATCCCCCGGTACTTGCCACTTTACTATACTACATTGGTCAGGTACACTGCCTGGTGGGGGTTGTAAGCTTTTCAAGATCCCTTGAGAGGTAAAATCTAATTGCCAAGGTTACAAAACCAATGCATCAAGTTTTTGGCGCCGCTTTCGGGGAATAGTTGTTGCTTAGGTTGAATTTTTTTACTTAGGTCTACTCATTAGAATCCTTTCCAGTGAGATTTTTTTTATAATTTTTTTTAGGTTTTCTTTAGTCTATCTTTTTCTTCGTGTCTCTGTTCGTAACCATTACCATCCGACATCATGGAAGGTAATTCTTTCTTTCCATTTTCCATCCATGTCCACTTCCTTCTGGATCGATCTTGATCCCAACAACCCACCACAATAAAACATACCCCTACCAAACCCACCTCCAAGAGCACATACTTTAGGAGAATACTCCCGTCCTAGCCACCAAGGCTATCAAAACACCATTGAGCTCACCCATGGAGCCAATGTGTCTCCCTTGCGATCCGACACCATCCGGTTGGTGCAAAGCGGATGCGCATTCCATGGACTTCGTTCCGAAGATCCAAATCAACATCTCAAGGACTTTCTTAAAATCATAGATTCCATAGACCTTGATGTTACCACTCGAGAGACTACCCGACTACGTCTCTTCCAATTTTCTCTACGAGACCAAGCTAGTCAATGGCTAGAACGTCGACCCGCAGGATCCATCACCTCTTGGGATGCTCTCACCACTCTTTTCCTTGCTCACTTCTTNGGATGCGCATTCCATGGACTTCGTTCCGAAGATCCAAATCAACATCTCAAGGACTTTCTTAAAATCATAGATTCCATAGACCTTGATGTTACCACTCGAGAGACTACCCGACTACGTCTCTTCCAATTTTCTCTACGAGACCAAGCTAGTCAATGGCTAGAACGTCGACCCGCAGGATCCATCACCTCTTGGGATGCTCTCACCACTCTTTTCCTTGCTCACTTCTTCCCATCAGGAAGAACTATCAAGTTAAGAAGTGACATCCTGACGTTCGAACAACTTCAAGGCGAAACCCTCTACGAGGCGTGGACCCGATTCAAAGATTTGCTTCAAAGAGTCCCTCACCATGGTATAAATCTCTGGCTCCAAATCCAAATATTCTATGACTACGTTAACTACTACACCAAGCGTCTCATTGATCGAGCCGCCGGGGGCAGATTACGTGACAGAAATGCCGAGGAATCATGGGAGATCATCGACGAGCTTGCACTCTACAATAATGAGGTGTGAGAGACCTCTCGTATTGTGAAATCTGCTGATTCCACTAAACTTTCACAAGAAAGCCTTGGCGAACTTGAGAAAAGGGTTGACGACCTATTCGAAAAGAAAAAGAGATGCCTAAGTCCACAACAAGCAACAGTCAACTCGATCTCTGACACAAAGTCGACACCATTATCTGAATCACCTCGTAGGGAGAGTGTTGAATCTTTCTATAAACATGCTCAACCTAACCCACCTCCTCAGGTACTTATTCTAGAGTTCGAAGATCGAATGAGAGAATATATGTCAACACATTCCGAACGGTTAGCAAAATTTGAAGAGGCCGTTTACAGGCAGAGGGAGGAAATGCAAGAGAAAATGGCTGAGATGATGAATCTTTTGAATGAATACACAAAAACAAAAGCCCCCGAGAAAGTGTTGATGCGAAGGGATACCAATAACCCCCATACCAAATTTGTTAATACCGTTTCCATCATCCACAGGGGCAGCAGTGAAGAACATGGGGGGTTGATAATTAAGGAAGGTAACAAAATTGACCTCATTCCACATGGTGGTGGAAACTCTGAAACTGTCAAGTGCAGTTTAGACAGGGGAGAGGAGGCACCTCCTAATGAGCACCAAATAGAAGAATCACCAAAATCACAACAAGTAAAGCACTACTTGAAGCATGAGATAAACAAGGAAATGATAAACGATTGGATAAGAAATTATCAACGTATTCATCTCCGGAAAAGAAGCCTAAAAAAACGACACCGGATGATGAAGCAGACGTGCTACCCGGGGGACAATTGTACGGTAGCCTCATGAAACAAAAGATAGTCGCTAAGCAAGAATTTTATGGGGTCTTCAAAGTACCATGCGGTATAGGTAAGCTCAAGTGTCTGGATGCAGTGGCTGACCAAGGTTCCGACGTGAGTTTAATGCCCTTGTCCATCTATGTTCAGTTAATTGACAAACCACCTTCCATCACCCACACCAAACTCTCATTCGAAAAAATTCTTATGAATACCCGCTAGGAGTGGCAGAAGATGTATTTGTCAACGTCGCCGGATTCATGTACCCAGTCGACTTCATGATCATTGATAGAGATGAAGTAAATATGCCAATCATTCTTGGGGTACCCTTCCTCGCTACAGCTAAAGCACACATCGATTACGAAAGTAGCACCATCCGGATTAAAAGGGGGAAGAAAGAGATTAGCTTCCCAACAATCCCTCGTTACTTAAAAGAAATCATGCTACACAAGAAGATGAAAGCAGACTCCAGCGCACCTCGTGGTCGCGTTCGAGAGAAAATCCTGGCATGGGAAACAAGGATCAAGAATTACAAAGAAATCAAGGTCAGAGAACGTAAAGAGGGAAACAAAGATTCTAAGGGGAATGATGAGCAGGACGAGAACCCTATGAAGTTTACAGAAGGGGACTTAGTGCTCCTGCAACATTCAGAAATAAAAGTACCCCCCGACAAACCAAGTCCCTGGTGGTATGGACCATTCACAATCAAAAGCCGAGGACGGGATGTGGTGGTAACCTTGAGCAGCAAAAGAGGAGGAGAGGTGACTGCAAATGTAGAACGGCTAAAACACTACCCCCATGTTGGCAAGGATTATCTCTACCAGGGGTATGTCATATCACGCGATGAGGTCACGTAATAGAGTGACTTTGAGTCTACCTACAAGACTCGTTAATAAAGAAAAACGCTTCTTGGGAGGCAACCCAAGCTTTATTTGTTTTGTGTGTTTGTTTATATGATTTTATTTGTTTTCGTATGTATGTTTTAATTTTATTTCTTATAATTCATGTTTCAATTAAAATGTGAAAAGCTTTATTTTGTTTTTAACTTCGTCTTAACTACATATAAAGGTATTTTGCAAAAGATAAGTGTAAGGGGAATATAAATTTGTTTAGAAGAACGAATTGGAACATGAGTTGTAGCGATATAAAATAAACATACATATTAGTATTTATTTGAGTCAAATGCTTGTATCGAGTCATAATGAAATTTTGCAGGATTCCAGGAATTAAGGTAACTGTTTTTCCAGAAATTTTCCGGAAACTAAACATAAGGATTCTGTCAGATCAATTCTGACGGCATCAGCATTTAAAAGCTGACGGCGTCAGGTTTTGATTCCAGAAAAGGTTTTTAAAATTTAGTTTTTCTGCCGGATTATAAAAATTACTGCATCTTTAGTTTCAGGAATCTGCAAAATTTTCATTCCACAAGCATTATATCCATATATAGATTTTGCCGCCGATTTTACGAAAGGTTTGCCTAGATTGTTTTCTCAGGTTTAACAGGTTACATTGGACAAGAAGATGAACATGGAATCATGTTCATGACATCAAGCTTTTGGCGTCGCTTTGATCTTGGAGCTTTTACATCATCTTGGAAGAAGATGTAACCATGTTACCACACGATCCACATCAAACGAATCAGGGGAGTATTTGTTTCATTCTTTCATTTTCTACTTTTACATCTTTTAGTGAACATTGGGGACAATGTTTGATTTAAGTGTAAGGGGGTAAATGAAGACACCTTAGAAAATGCTATTATGCTTGATTTTTTTGTTTTGTTTAATGGTAGATGTGTCATAAAACCAAGAGAAATATTTGTTAGGGCAATTTTAGCGCCAACAACATATAGGAGTGAAACTTTAGGCATAATAAGCGTCTCATGGATAGGGAATTGTATGACTAGCACAAAAAAAACCGTACCACTCAAAAAATTCCCCCCCCCCAAATATGTGAGGTTCACCCCTAGAATTGTTAGGAAAAGCATTCATTGTTGATGCTTGTGTGTGTACCAGTAGCTTATAGATTCTAGAACTTACGTTAGTGACCATCCCAAATCCACAAGTGAGACTACATTCGTGTAGTTAGATTTACTACATGATAAGAGGCATTAGGATAACCCTTGTTTTACACCCGTATTATAATCACATTGACTTCATTGGTCAGGTAATTCTCCCACACCTTAGCGTTGTACTCATTTTTAGTATACGATACCCCTAGTACACCCCTCAGAGCCTATATTTTCGTTTCCAACTTTAAGCATTCTACTTAAAGGAAGAATTTGTTTACAATCCACCCCAAATGTACACCCAAATCGCCTTAGCCTACCTTGTATGCACTCACCTTTAGTGCATTATTGTGACAACATTTGTTTAAACCCTTAGTTAATTGTCTAATTGATTACATGGTTGCTAAGTCGAGTCATATCCTTGTACATATTGTTTTGGGATGATTGGGACTCATGGGTAAAGTACTAATGTAATGGAGTAATGGGGAAGAAGTCAATTATTACCCCCACATGTGCGTTAATATTTTAAAGTACTCCAAGTTTTTTAATTATCTTAATTGAGTCATTAGAATAGTTAATTGTAAAGTATGTAAAAGTTCAAGTGTAAGGGAGAACCGAGGCCCCTATGATGTATTATTTTTGATGGTAGGGTAAGAGTGTATGAAAAAAAAATCAAAAAAACAAGAAAAACGAAAAAAAAATTAGGAAAAAGAAAAGTAGAAAAAAACATACGGACTACCATCCCGTTTCATTTTATCTTTATCTATGTTTTTGTTATTTTCTTTTTAGCTTAAGTTGAGTCGAGTCTTGGCTTAGCAACGCCACTTTGTGCATGTATTTGATCAAGATAATTAACTCGCCACCACTAAAAATACCCTTTATTCCAACAAAACCATGTTTATCATATCCCTACACCTAACGTTACAACCCTTGAAAAGCCCTCTTTGATAGTTTATCTTAGGTGCTTACGCCTAGTGGAGGAGGTTTTTGATCCTTTACCAAGCCTATGGTAATCTATTTGCTATGACAGGTAGGGAGTGATATTTCTTCCATTTCCATTTAGTTATATAGGTTTATAACACCCGAGAGATGAGAGTATCGAAACACTATTTGTGAGGTGCTAGTGTATGATTTCCGTGCTTGTTATGACTAGGTTGAATAACTATTTGTTGTAATTACTTTTATATTAGTGTTAAATGACCCCTAGCTCATATTTTGATTAGAATAAAAGTGCATTTGCTTGAGGACAAGAAAATCTCAAGTGTAAGGGTATTTTATGAGGCAAAAAGTGTTACGCTTTTAGGGGGTCATTTAACCCCTAATCCGTAATTATTTGATAAAATATTGCCTTAAATCGTTTCTTTTGTCATTTTAGGAACTTTGAAGAGGAAATCTAGAAAGGAAGCATTTTGGACGTTTTTGAAGCATAAAAGTGAAGAAAACAACAAAGTCTCAAAACCAAGCTGGAAATAGTACCTGACAGCGTCACTCTTTACGAGTTGACGGCGTCACGCTTTGTTGGGAATAAAGCTAACAGTTACCACTGATAAGCTTGTGGAAGACACTGCTGAAGAATGCTCTAGCAGTGAAAACACATTACCACTGCTAGTACATATTATTATCACTGCTATTAGGATAACTGATGTATTCGTATGTAGATAAGTATGGAAAAAATCTTGTGTATATTCTATTTAGATAACTTAATACTTATCTTGTAAAGGACTCCTTGTGCTATAAAAGGAGGTCTTAGGTCATTGTTCTAGGTACGAATTAACCCTAGAGAGCTTCAAGGTGTAACCCTAGTGATAAACAAGATCACTCGTATTATTCTTAATAATATTGAAGCTTTGTGTTAAACTTACATACAACTGTTCTCACTTGCATTATATCATACAATCCATATTCTAAGTATTGTTAAGTATATTCCGCGTGCTTAATAATATAACTCAAAGTATCACTCTAACACAAGGTGTGTGTTTAGATCCATCAAGTGGTATTAGAGCCAGGTTCTGATAGTTTGATTTAGAAGATCCAAGGAATAAGCTTAACCAACTCACTCAAAACTATGGAGATGGAAAACAACTAGTCCAACTCTGCTCCAAGGCTTCCTAAGCTCAAACTCAATGAGTTTGAGATGTGGAGGATAATGATTGAGCAGTACTTTCTCATTCAAGACTATGCTTTGTGGGAGATCATCTTAACTGGTGACTCTTTCAAACCTCTACAAAAGATTGAGAAAGTTGGTGACAAGGAAGTAACAATTGTTTCTGCACCTTCTACCACTGATGAAAGAACTCAGAAGAAGAATGACATGAAGGCCAGAAGTTTGTTGCTAATGACTCTTCCTAAAGACCAAATTATTGCTTTCAGAAAGTTCAAGACAACAAAAGAACTTTTTGAAGAGATCTGCTCAGTGTTTGGTGGCAATGATGCTACTAAGAAGACACAAAGACATTGTTGAAGCAAAGTTATGAAAACTTCTCTGCTTCAAGCGATGAATCTCTTGACAGCATCTTCACCAAACTACAGAAGATTGTCACACAATTGACTGTGTTTGGAATTGAGGTAGAACAGGAAGACCTCAATTTGAAGTTTCTAAGAAGCTTGCCTACTGAGTTTCATACCAATGTTACAGTCTGGGAGAACAAACCAGAGATTGAAACAATGAAGCTTAATGATCTTTACAATAACTTCAAACTCATTGAACAAAGATTAAAGAAGGCATGAAAGCTTGGTTCAAGCTCTAGCAGCTTGGCATTTATGTCAACTTCTGTTGACAGTGATGATTCTGAAGATGACAGTGATGATGACTTTGCCACTGCAGGTTCTACAGTTTCCACTGGTAATAATCTTGTTACCACTTCAGGTTCAAAGAAGAAGGTTGCTGGTATTGGAGATCCTACATTTTATGCTTTCATCTCCACTCAAGTTTGTGAAAACGTAGAGGGGGGGTGAATACGTTACCGTTTAAAAACTTTACTACTTGTTGTATCAAATGTCCATTTTAGCTTGTTGTAATATGAAAGACGTTTCTTGTTGTTTATGACCAACATAACTTAATACATGTTATCACACAAGTACAAACAACAAGTCACAACACACACAATCACATAATGCAAACATCAAAGCAAAGCAATAAGTAAAGGGAAAGTGCAAACCATTCACGACACGAGTATTTATCGTGGTTCGGCTACAAGAAGAGAGGAGACTTACACTTTCTTAAAAACTGAAGAACACAAGAGATATTCAAGCTTCATTGTTGTCGAGTCACCATCAACCAATCATTTCACACATCCACCTATCGGTAGTCACCGACAAAACATCTCAAAATTCCATTATTCCCAATCATCCATCAAATGATTAAACCACTTTCACAAAGAGTCTCCTAACCTCAATCCTCAAGATCTACTCATGGTCACCAACACATTCACCTACATACAATTTCTAATCCTTTCCACCCTCCTTTGAGAAAATCACATACCTCTTCATGCGATCATACATCAGCATTGATAGAGAAGAGCTACATGACTTCAAGGATAAAGTTCTTTGTATGACTAATCAACTTCCCCAAACACTCCATATTCATTCATTTCACCAAAGCTCATCGATTCGCTAAGCTCATCGCTTTCATTAACCTAAACACTTCATCATTATTTCTATACAATGCATTACAAATTGATTTGAATGTCCACTAATTTGACGGAAGGAGCAGAATTACATTCACATATTTGTCTTTTGCCACATCTGTATTTAAAGAACATCTACTGCATTTATCTTACACCCTAAAATACAACACACGTGGTAAACTCCATTTAGTTAGGTCGATTCACAAAACCAATAGTGCTACAAGCTTCGAAACTTTTCTCATCTTTCATGGTTCAAGCCTCTTTCACCCCCAATACCTCATCAAATGAAAAACACATCGTATGTTCGACAAAACGTTATTTCATCTTCCACAACCAACAACCGATGGAGTCTAGGATAGTCTCAAAAATAGGACTTTCACAACTTCATTGTCTAACAGAACACATCATCAAGGATCTCATCCTTTTGTCTTCTAGGCACATAATCATGCAACGTCATGTAAGTGCAACGATATTTGAATCAACTCTCGTTCTCCACACTTGTTCTAATCAACACTCTCGCTACTTATGAGTCATGTTTCGCCTCATAATAGGTGTTTGTATTTTTAGTACTCTTCCCATGAAACTTTTGTTCTAGGTGCTATTTGGCAATTTTGGTGGTTTAGACAAGATGTTGTGATTAATGTTTGATTGAATGTTTGATACTATTTGGGACATGTTTGTATTAACAACTTTGTAGGATGACAACATTTAGCAGTTGCAAATTTTCATGCCTATGAAAAATATCACTAAGTATAGTGGAAATGCTAGCCCCGGTCAAAGTCATATCTTAAGGCGTGTTTACATGTCATTTTTGCAATTCCTAATAGATATAAATTATATTTTAGTTTTAGGAGTTTTTAAATTTTCGGAAATCGTCTTGCGGGTTAAAAACCCGTTCGTCTCGAATTTTGGGTATCGGCGGATCTGGCGGCACCCTCGTCAGGTTCCGCAGTTAAAAACTGGGTGTACAGGTTTATACCCTCACGGATACGCGGAACCTCGTCAGGGTTCCGCCGCTTATCCCTGGGGTTCCGCCAGACACCAGGAAGTTTCAAATCTTTTTCACTTTACCAAAACCACACTCCTTCAAACACTTTTGTAGGATAGAAATCATTCTTTGGTAGGTTATAACAATCATTAGACGCATCTCATGCGATCTTTGATATCATGAGTCTCTTCCATGAGTCGGCCTATATCAATCTTATATTATATACATCTTATTTTTCTTAAGATGAAATATATTGCATTAACTCTTTGATTGTAGGTCATCATTATATACGATCAATTCGTAATATAGCATACTCATCTAAGGATGAAGTTCTTGCGCATCGATTTTTTCTTTTTATTTTAGGTGCTTCTTGAGACCTTCGAACAAGGAGGAATATCAAGAAATAGATTGCATCTTCTATACAACGTTGGGTAGAGAACAATGCTTGTCTAAAAGACATACTTCCACTAATACTAACTTTGTTTTGTAGTTTCTATTGACCCCTTTAACAAGGGATGCTTCCGTCAAGCATGAGGAAAATTATTGTCTTAGCACTTACCTCCTATTTTGTAGGTTACTTCACCCCTTGCATCATTACGTTGGTACCTAGCAACGGGGGAGTATTAATCAAGGGGGGAGGAGTCAATCATAGCACTACCTTCTCTTTGTAGCTTTCTTATCTTGCTCATATACGTTGGGACCCTTAGCACGGATATTGATCAACGGGGGGGGGGAAGTTACAATCATCGCACTAACTTTATTTTTGTAGGCTTTCTTGATTGTTATATACGTTGGGTACCCTAGCAACGGGAGTATTAGATACAAGGGGGAGCCTACAATCTGGGGAAGCATGAAACACATTCAATTTTCACATGCTCATGACTCTTCGACACACTTTTGTGGTTCGACAAAGAAAGGAATAAGTCACCATAGTCGCAACAGCATTTCATTCGTAATGCATTTTATCATATAATTTTATGTTGCCACACTAACTTGTTGTAGGTAGAGTTAATTTGATACATGGATCCGCTACAAACTTAGGGGAAATTGGAGATGAAGAATTACTTCACTAGGGAATGTACGCAAGGCTCGCCATTAGGGGAGTTAATCAACTCAAGGACACACCCTTTTTGTTTCGACAAAGGGGGGAAGAGTGTAACGGAGAAGGAATGTAGAAGGTGTGTTGGCGGATACGATAACGTAATAGCACAATAAATTTTTACATTTCACGTTCTAATCACGTTTATCATATTTTGTCATCATGCAAAAAGGGGGAGATTGTAGTGCAATATTACGATATTTAATCATACGGTCTCGTTTGTTTTGATTGATACAAACGTATAACTTGATACCATTAACGTAAAATGTACATAGTTACTGATCATTTTTGTTATCACAACATTCACAGCCTCTCAACGTCTTCGAGTCATCGTATGCTACAACACAGGTTGTACATGTTTTTAAGTAGCATCTATGATCATAACCCCTTGACTAACCATTAGATGATAAAATATTTATAGGTCTTTAAGTGTTTTAGTGTCAAAGTGCACTTTAGGGGTCAAATAGAATAAGTGTCACATTAGGTGTCTAGTAAATATTAGTAAGTTTACAATATATAAAATGTGTCTTATAAAACATAAGTACATAAAACATTTTTAAGTAACTTACTACAATTATATAGCTAGCTAATATATTTTTTTTTTTTCATATAAAGTAACTTATCTTTTTAAGTTAGTATGATACATTTGTCTAAATGTATTTTTCATAAACATGAAAAATTATATTGAAGATTACCTTGGTCAGAAATATCATTTACTAGGATGTGAGCATTTTGTGTGTTTGACTTGGCCAAGAATGTCTTACCATTTTGGAAGTATTACTTTTAAATGTGTCTTGCACATCATGGCTTCATAATAGGGAAGTATTCTTTAAATGTGTCTTGTACATCATGCATTCATGAATAATGTGTGTGTTTGACTTGCATGGAAGTTCTTACACACTTTGGAAGTATCACTTTTAAATGTGTCTTGTCTTGTCAACATTAAGTTAAAGTCTTGTCAATGTTGACTAAAATAGTAGTGGGTTTAAGAACATGGTTTTTACCTTTGCAGTTTTAAGACATGGTTTTCTTTACTTGTTTTGCCTATAAATAAGAGGCAAGTTGTTTTCACTGAAAACTTGATGAAATCGACACACACATAGTGTAAGTTGAAACCATGTAAAACACCACATTACGTCACCCCTTCTGATAATGATCATAACTTCTAACATAATCATCTTTGTTGTAAGCATATCATCATACTTCATGATGCCACAAGAAGGTTAAAAGATTGAAGTTGCATCATGAAAGTCATTCAACATATGAAAGATTCAACGGGCACTTGGCATCCTCTATGATCTGGAAGACTTCTTATTCAAGAACGTTCATGTAAGAATTAAGTCATTTACTCATTTAGACTTTTATGTCATGGATATCATTATGTATCCAAAGATGAGATTAGATGGTTTATGTGTTTGTGCCATAAAAACACAGGTTTTTATATGTTGGCCAAAAAATAGCGGGAAGTGTGTCCGCTTGGTAAAGAACTCGATCATCTAGCTTGGGGTCGGTAAAATTGAACGACGATGGGAGTGGGTTGGTACCCTTGTAAAAGAACCTCGACAATCTAGCTTAATGTCGGTAAAAGTGTAACGACGATTGTAGGTTTTCTCGCGAGAAGGAGGTTGTTGATCTAGTGAAGTAACTCTCGAGTTGGGTACATCGGCGGGCGTGAGACGTAGGGCAAGGACAAAAGAAGGTC